>JADLZN010011922.1:12500-171926 GCA_018155175.1 Sinocyclocheilus anophthalmus | reverse complement strand
CGTAATGATGCTGAAAAATCAGCTTTGATCACAGAAATAAATGCATTTAACATATTTTCATATAGAAAACTGTATGTTAACAGACTGTAAAAGTATTTCACTATATTATTATTTTTTTCTCTATTTTCATCAAATAAATGTATTATTGGTGAGCAGAAGAGACTTCTTTAAAAAAAAAAACTTCTCGATCCCAAACTTTTGCACAGTAGTGTAAATAGTTAGATGCTTCTTACTAAAATTGTGATTAACTGATAAATAATACAGATGCTGCAATACATCATACTACACTGTATGTGAGCTGCTTAGAGTCTGATGTAGGATTTTTAATGTCTAAACACCGCTGACCTCTGCTGATCGTCTGTGTTAATGCACTGTTAAAAGATCCAGCTGTCATAGGCTTGAACGTGTTTATTATGTACAGTTATTAGCACTTTTCAAAGCAATTAGCACTTTCACAAAACAATAAGTGTAATAGGTAAAAATTTAAAAACACAAGAAATTTAAAATACAAAGAAAAAAATAATTAAAAATATTTTGTTTATATTTAGGATGTATTAAAAAAATGAATTCTCCTGTGATGCATGTATGTCTACTGTTGGACATGGAGAAATCAAGTGAGTGACAATCTGAAAAAAGTGTTTTAAGAGAGTTCAGATATTGTTGATAAGATATGAAACAGAACAATTTAGATCCTGTGCCAGATCTCAAGAAGAATCTGATCTGTGTGTACAAAACAATGCAGTCCATAGCATGTGTAATCTCTGTAAAAGTCTTGAAAGAAACCTCTCTGACCTCCAGAGGCGTTCGAGAGATGTGAGAAGACAGGAGGGGTTAAATGGAGGAGGAGATGAGAAAGATTCTCACTGTAGCTGATGAGAAAGTCTACGAGCACATCTGTGCTGAATATGACTTCAGAGGAATCCTCAAGAAAATCAAGAAAGGCGGCAGATGTATGGCTTTTTTACTGTCATGCATAATGCAAAATACTAGATTTTTACATTTCCTGATGAAATTGGGCACAATAATCACAGCTAGAAAATCTTTGTCACATATGTAGACGGGGTCCTCAACTTGGCCCTTCAAGGCCACTTTCCTTCAGAGTTTAGCTTCAACCCTAATCAAAAACACCTGAACAAGCTAATCAAGGTATTCAGGATCACTACAAAGTTGCAGGTAGGTGTGTTTAATCCAGGTTGGAGCTCATTTCTGCAGGAAAGTGAGTTGAAGACCCCTGTTGTAGAATGTAAAAGTGCCTGGAGAATTTCATAATAGACACCAATGTGATATTTCACACCATCCTGGAACTAAAAGAGACAAAAATCAGTATACTTTTGTTTTGAGTAAATTCACATCAATCAATTAATTAATTAATTAATTCAGCCACATAAGACATCAAGTGTGAAAGATTTAAAGGGATTGTTCACTCCAACAATTAATATTTGCTGGTAAATTACTCACCCTCAGTCCATCCAAGATACAGGTGACTTTTTTTTCTTATTCACACAGACAGTAAGATTTTGCTTGATAATTGATGTAGTCTTGGAGATTCAAAAATTGCAAGCCAGTGGCTCCCAGCACTTGAGAGTCAGAAAAGGCACACAAAATTAACACCCGTGGCCCCTGATCCTACATTAGGTCTTATGACTGCGAAACGTCCCTATGTGCAAACAAAATGAACATTATTATACACATTATTACCTCTAATCCAAGCTTAGGCAAGTGATGCCTGGCTTAGCGAACTAATCATGCTTTAGAACCAGTTCTTTTTACTGAACGGAGAAAACCCGGGGGGAAATGCATTCAGCATGCCTGGAAACACCAATGACAACAAAGGCATGAAGGGACTAACGTTATAATGCGAAAACACGACAAAGCAAGATGTCTAGCATAGACATTTGTGGGGGTGATGGTGGTAACAATTACAATTAAAAATCTGGGGCTTGCTATCTGAGTAAAATACATATGGCCAAGGTCCAATTAAACAATAGGTCACATCTAATCAGTGTTGGGGAAATACTTTTAAAAGTTAGGCGTTACAATATTGAGTTACTCCATAAAAAAGTAACTAATTACGTTACTTAGTTACTTTTTTGGAAAGTAATGCATTACGTTACTTTCGCGTTACTTTTTAAATATGAGCAGGGCTTGTTTGTTTTTAATATAAAAAAGTTATATTTTTGCAAATTGTAAAAGCCCTTTCACACCAAAAGTGTAATGAATAAACCTCAGGCTGAGGCAAAAGTAAATTTACGTCTGTACACTAGAACGCAGGAGAAGAAACACTCTTCAACAATAAAAAAAAACGAAGCACAATTATTAGTTTATCTAAAGTCATTTTTGCTTATTACTATTTGTGTTAATTAACATTTTATTATTGCAGGTTTGCGTCATATTCTGAGTTTTTTTAATTCATTTTGATGAATACTAAATTGTTTTTTTTTTGTGAGTGGGATGAATTAATGCATATTCATATTTAGTTTAGAACTACAGTAACATCATGTTCACAGCGCACACAACTCTTCTGCACTTCCGATTTATTTCTCCCAATATGGGGAAAGGAGACTTGTCAGTCAATAAATGGGAAAACAAAGAAACTGGCGTTACTTATTTGAAAAAGTAACTAAGATATTTTCTTGTAAATTAAAAAAGTAATGCGTTACTTCACTAGTTACTTGAAAATAATCTGATTACGTAACTAGCGTTACTAGTAATGCATTACCCCCAACACTGCATATAAAAGGGTAGGCGATTTTGGAGAGGCTAGCAATAGCAAACTAGCTTTGAAAGCAAGATCCAACCCTCCATGCGTAATCACGCTCCAAAGTCACGCCTCCTCCAAAACACATAAACGCGCACAGACTGACCAGAGACTAACCTGCGAGGGTGGATGCAATGTTGTCAGACTTAACGTATGTTATTCACTGGTGAGAATACATTACGTACAAAGAGCATACTATACAATAACGCCTGTCATTCTCAGTTGGTGGATGCGAATGGAACGCGCTGAGACGTTTCAGGACTGCGTGAACAGGGCAGAGGTATGCAATACACACGTGAAAGGCCGGTAGGACAGCCTATCGTAGTCTAAGAACAGAGGAATATGATGGACAAACATTTATGGTCTACACCTTCCACAGTCAATCTAAAAACCACCATGTATGCCCACTTAATTTAGTGATTGCTATCGGGATGTGAAGGGACTTTCAAACAGCATAACAAAAAAGTTTTTCAACCAAAAAAATCGCCTACCCTGACATTACAACTTTTGTTCGTTCCTCCTGTCGAACACATATACATGCACAGACCCAACGCCAAAGTGACATAAAAAAACATTTTTATATAGAGTTAATAATTCCATAACCACAGAGCCACAGAAACTAACAAATAAAAGAAATCAAAATCAAAATTTGTATAAATTAATACATACCCCCGGGTTCACAGACAAGGTTAAGCCTAGTCCGGACTAAAAATGCTTGTCTTTCTGTTTCAACTGTAAGAATTGCACTATTGATAGAAAAATATATTAGTGCCTTTGTTTTGTTTCAAGATGCACACCAGTAATGTTTTTCTGAAAGGCACGTTTATAAAAGATGCTTAAATGTCCTAATTGAACTATGGCATAATCCTGGCTTATTCTAAGCCCTGTCTGTGAAACCAGGCCATACAGTTTTAAATATTGTATGGCAGACAAAAAATATCTCATTATAACCTGTTTACATGCAAATCCATGAACCATTGAGGTTAGAAAAATGAGGATTCCAGAAGCAGGCTTCCATAGTTTTCTGTAAAATAATAAAAAAATATTTTCATTAGAATTGTAATTGCTATACCATTTAGGTTGTTTATTCACAGAGAAAGATGACCAATGTCTTCTTGACTCTCAAAATATTCTGTGAAAGAATTACTCAATATTCAAGAAATGCAAAAGGTGAGCAAAAGTTGGGATCAGTATCCCTCAGTGTCACTCTGAGAACAAATGACGCAGACAAGAGTGATATCTCACAGATTTCATTAATGATTAAGTTTAAAGCTGCCACTGAGAACTGGAGGCTTCTTCAAGGTTACATTTATGAACTCCTAGTCACACCAGAAAATGTGCCTTTTACCACATGACATTTATTTTCCTTGCTTCAGGGGACTTTTAAGAAAGGTTAAACGGCCTCATAGATCATTAATTGTCAATAAATGTTTTCTTCACATGATTTAACAAATATTATAGCCACAAGAAAACCAGTGCCTTACTTTTCATAATTGCAGCCAAGACAGTTTGTATTATGGTCAGCTGGGCAAGAAGGAACTTTAAAAGGAGCCTGAGGCACTGAGGTAATTGTTGCGAACCTGTTCGGAAATGCATTTACATGCAGAAAAGCAATTTTGTAATAAATCAACAAGGTTACAGGGTGTTAACAAGAGAGCTGTACTGTTAATTAACAGAACAAAGTAAAAACTAGACTGTAATGATTACATAATGTTGTAAAATAATGAACTACACTACTTTTTACCTTTTGGTCACCATTGCTCTTGTTGAAATTCATATTCCACAACCGTCAGGCACAGCACAAGATGTCTTATCAGAATGCAGCTCACTTGCAGTCGACCTGGGCAAGTCCTCCCAAATGCCACTCTTGTCTTTAGAGCAGTGTTTCCACACAGGAAATCCAAATCTCGTGCTGTTCACACCGGAGAGGACAGACTCTCCTTATGTCTATAAATGTCTAACCTTTCCTTTCAAATATTTTGAACTGTAAGAATGACTAAAAAAAAAATGCATATATGGCCTGATGAAGATATAGTTTAAATAATGCTAAAAGGACATAATGTTTATCTGGATATAACCTGTACAAAGTCCTCGGTTTGGGTTTCCCAACATTTAAAGTGCATGTAATTGAATACGAACACTATCCGGTTGACTGCTTTGTCTGGTTACTGAACTGCAGTGATCTGTCTGTGAATGTTTGTTGAAAAGGACTATCCTGTCAATTATTGCCTTACATTTAAAGGACAGAGTCATGAAAAAATGAAAATTTGCTGAAAATGTACTCGCCCCCAGGCCATCCAAGATGTAGATGAGTTTGTTTCTTCTTTGGAACAGATTTTGAGAAATGTATCATTAACCTCATCTGCTCACCAGTGGATCCTCTGCAGTGAATGGGTGCCGTCAGAATGAGAGTCCAAACAGCTGATAAAAACATCACAATCCAGTCCATCAGTTAATGTCTTGTGAAGTCAAAACCTTTGTGTTGATAAGAAACAAATCAATCATTAAAGCGTTTTTAATTTCAAATCATTTTTTCCGGCTAAAAATAAGAGTCCATAATCCATAATATCGATTCCTACAGTCCATCTCCTGTTGTCTTCTCACATGAAAATCCTCCGACATATTTGTTTAGAGCTTTTTTGGGTTGTTTTCACATTTAAACTAATCTACATCTTGGATGGCCTGAGGGTGAGTATATTTTAAGGTGGTTAGTACCAAAATGGTAAATGAGCAATTATTAAATTCTCACCTCAAGCATACACTTAGATAGTTTCTTTTTTTTGTTTCGGGTCTCTGGTTTTTGTTATGTTTTGGTGGTTTTTTTTAAAATATAAAAAAAACTAAAAATGATAATAAAAAAAAATAATATTTTATATAGATATGTTTGGGCGACCTCTTTTATTTTTTTTGCTCTATTTGATCTTTTTTCAGACGAATCCAGTCGGAGTTATATACATTTTTTTTTTTGATCTTTCAAGCTGTTTAATGCCACGCAGCGGGTGTTGCATTGCTTCAGTCCAAAAGAAGTGATATAAAAAGCATCCATCCATAAAAAAAAAAAAGTCTCACACGGCTCCAGGGGGTGAACAAAGGCCTCCTGTGCGCAATGCGGTTTTGTAAGAAAAATAACCATTTTTAAAACGTAATAATCAATTTAATCTAGCTTGCGCTTACTGTTGTAAACGGAAGCAGTTCCGGTGGAATGACGTATGAGGTCAGCTTTGCTCCGCTCAGAAGTGACGCACGCGGAAACGCAGCGGAGAGATCAAAACAAAACAACGGTCAAGAATTAGAAGTACAAAACGAGGATTTGTAAAGAAAAATGTCGGAAGATTTCAATATAAGCCAAGAGGAGAATGGTTTTCCTTTGCTAAAATAAGGAAACTTTGCTTCCTTTGCTCCTGTTAACAAAGTTGGTTTTTCACGGACTAACCAGCGCTATGCGCAACGTTGAAATCTCATTAGTCTTCCGACGGAGATTGCCTACGTTGTTTACAACTGTTGGCAGAAGCTACATTAAAGTGATTATTATGTGTTGAATATGGATATTTTTCTTACAAAAAACGCATCGATTCACTACAGAAGACCTTTGTTCACCCCCTGGAGCCGTGCGAGACACTTTTTTTTATGGATGGGTGCTTTTTATTTCACTTCTTTTGGACTGAAGCAATGCAACACCTGCTGACTGCCATTATAACAGCTTGAAAGATCAAAGACAATTTTAATATAACTCCAACTGGATTCGTCGAAAGAGAAAGCATATCAACTAGCGATGACGTAGGTGATAGGATGAATTTATGGGTAAGTATTCTTTTAAAGGAATAAATATTTTCTGCAAATAGGAGTATTGTATTTTTTGTAGTTTTTTCCATCTCATGTGGTTCCCAACCCGTCTGACTTTATTTCTCTGAGAACACAATGGAGGGGTTTAGCAACATGTTCAAGCTGCTCTTTTCCATACAATGGAAGTGGAGGGGGATGGACTGTCAAGCCCCAAAAGGACCAAAACAGTACTAAAAAGGTTTTGTTTTCCATATTAATACAGAAAAAGCTTGGCACTTCTTCGTGTAAATGATGAAAGAATTTTCATTTTGGGTGAACTGTCTCTTTAAGGATTCATCATTTTCTGCATGCCATTATTGACAATAATGAGACGAACACACTTGTAGCACGTTTTCAGTTGCATTGCAGTTGCATTTATTTCTCACTTGGACTTGATCACATTCATAGCAATATCACTATAGTAAAGGAGAACTACAGTCCTTTAACAACGATAACGAAAGGAATTAAACTAATGGACATTATAACAATAAGGCAAAATATTGAATAGACTCTGCAAAATATAACAGCATTCGTTTACAACATAATAGTAACTTCACAATGTTAAGGGTCAACTGTAAAAAATATATAGATATATAACAAGAGAAAGAGAGAGGTACTCCAAAAAATAAGATCTTCCCTTATTTTAGTAATATTGTTCACAGACCATAAAACCACTTCTTTTTCTTCTATTTTTAAAGATTGTAATCAAAACTGCACAGCTTTCACTACCAAAGTATTGTCACTGCCTTAGTTTTACGTACAGCATAGTCATAAATGTTACATATTTTCGATTCCTAAGAACTTTAGAGCAATGTTGGTTCATCTTATATACTTTGTACTTTTCTGAAACTAATGCTAAAAAATTTTTTTGTTCCACAGTGTCTGTCGACTGAAACGCGGAGAATTCAGCGGGCTGAGATGCGCGGAATAGGCCGACCTCTGTCATTTTTCATCCAGAGAGGCCCCTGCGAGACTGGTGAGGGAAGAAAAACTGTTTGTTTTGGTGTTCATAACACCTGACCAACTTGACAGAAGTTAATAACAATCTAAACGATGTAGCTGTTTTTTCCCCTTGTAGCAGAGGCAACAATTTATATTAAAAGTATTGTATCAAATGTAATTTGACGAACTGACAGAAAGTGTCATAAAACAACCCATAACGTTTTGCCGAAACTTTTTTAAAAATATAATTTCACAAAATTCTGTACAGTATAAACCTGTTTGCGATAAGTTACCTAGCAATAAAGTATTATATTTAACACAGCTACTGTAAAATATTGTAAAATAATAGAAACAACTATTATATGACTTTTATATAACTTTTACTGTAAAATGTTGTTTAAATGTGTATTTACAAGTGACAAACTATGAATCGTCTTAGAATAGGCCTATATTGTCAGACTCTGTTCTGTGTTTTGTGTGTGTTCTGCTCTGTGTCCCATTGATTTCCTTGTTCCGTTCTGAATATATATACCCTGTGTTTCTGAATTAGCTTGGTCCGGAATTGTACGTCTGACCCCAGTGCTACATGTGCTTTCCTGGTATTCTGTTCATTAAAGTCCTGTTTATTGGAATCTCCCATGGCTCCTCGCTCTAGCACAGTAGGCACGCGTGACATATATGGGGAATGGTCTTTCTTTCTTGAAAGAATGGTCTTTTATGATTATTTGTTGTTATTGATCACAATGGGCATAATCATTTATTTGAGGGATTTCTGTTTTGCAGTACATTGCTATGCCATAATCATCATGTTTATTTTCCTTTCCCGAATCAAAATATTTAAAACAAAACAAATGATTGATTGCTCATAAATTTACTGTGGTCTAGTTCCTAATTTCCATTCAGATAAAATTCCTTTTATTTAACAAAAGCCAGTTCTTTCCATCCTGATGGAATGTTTTTAAGCTGTAACTCACTAATCTTCACAACACAGGAATGTTATTATTTTAAGTTGCTGTTTTACAGGAATTACACATTTAAACCCAGATTTTTGCATATTTATCATGTTTCACATATGCCATGTCTAGCACAGATATCACTGAAATACTTAGTTTAGCAATACTGGGGTGCAAATCAAAAAGTCATTGAAGGGGCATATCATATCTGATATGATTGAGTACAGCTTAACTTTACAGCTTCATGCAAAATTCAACCGAATCCCCTCATAAAAGAAAGAGGCATTTATGTGATTATAGATTTATGACTTAAGCCACAAACCTCTGTAGTAAAAGAGGTGCCGCATTTCAAATCTATTTCAATGTCAAGGGAACTTTGATAGCATTCATTTCAGCACTTCAGTGCTGGCATTCAGCAGTTTTGCATATTGCGAAAGCAGAGGAGTTGTTAATGTCAACTACTTCTTTGTCATTTGTTGTTACAAGCCAAATCATGGAACATCTTTTGAGCATCAGTATCGTCAAAGCATGTTGATTGTATAGATGAACTGAAACCTTGAAATTATATTGCTATAGCTACCAAAAATTGTATCATATTAGGACAAGAGATTATTATTGACCTTTTTAATGCCTTCTTTTTATCATGCCATAATACCTGCGGGGTGATTTCCACCACTTCTACATTTGTAGCATGAATGTACGTCATCATATTGTGTTCTTTTCTCATTCTCACAGCTTGAGATATTATTTGACACACAAATGCTTGTATCAAATGGTCCCCATACAGTGTTAGTACAAATAGTCCTGCATTGAGAAACTATTTTTATTGTTTTCTATATAAATGAAGGTGGTGCTAGTGGCAATGATCAGTGTTTGAGTTCTACACAATCCCACAACACCACTGACACCAGAATCATTCCAGCTGATATGAGAACAGTGAGGGAACTTTTTCTAGAGAAGGTATATGTAAATTAATAAGTTAGTATTAAAGCCTACTTTTTAAAGGGATAGTTCACATGGTGTGTTGGCGGGGCAAGCTATACCTATTCGTGCATGTGACTGCGACAGCTCAGTCATCAAGCTGCCCATATGACTTGTTGTCATTTTCGCAGGGTGGGATCCACCTCGTAGTGGGCTTGGTCTCTTCTATAAGTAGATGTGGTGAGGGGTGGGGGGACCAGAGTGCTGGGGGTCAAGCGCGTGTGCTCTGTAAGGAGACATGGTAGCCTGGTGTGCATGTCTGGTGCGTGTCTAGATGTTCTTAGAAGTCAGAGATGCTGGTGTATGGAAGAACTTGGGACATTTAAGGCGTATGCTGTGGGCTTGGGCGGTTGAAATATTTGTGGTTGCGTGTGTGGAGCTGACTCTTGCTTGACGCCAGTGGTCGACTTTTTAGTGATTGTTCATTGTACGTGTGGGGTAAAAGGACAATTTGACTCTTGATCTTATCTCTTTAAGGTAACACAGAAGAACGAAAATATGTATTTTCAAAGGCATTAGGATAGTGATCTAAAAAAGAAGTAAAATCAAGCTATATCAGTTGTTCACGCTGAACATATGGTTGAACAAATTGTTTAAACGTGGGCCAGGGTTGAAAAATGTGCAATAAATTACACTAATATTAATAATATTAATATTAAACCATAATATTAATATTAAATACACTAATATTAAAAATGAGCTATCCGAATCGTCACCTCCATAATTTTATTTACCAGATGTTACACAAACATTAACATTTTTCAATCAATAGTTCAGAGTTGCACTAGAGGTTGTGTTTTTAAATTATATATCTACTGTATATATATATATATATATTAATTTCGATATATATAGATATATATCTGATATATATAGTATTATCTCTTATATAGCTTTATGCACACAAATGTCCCCCTGGCTTCCTGGCCAGAGGTTCCAATTTAGTTTGTTTGACAGTTTATCGGCACAACAACCATAGAAACTAGTAAGAAATCGATACAGTGGGGTAGTCCATCTACAAAAACCATGTGGCATGTTCTGTCAGCTATGCCTTGCCAAATTCAGGGGTCCCGAAAGGGCTGAAAAACACAATGTCACAAGCAATTCAGCTCTGAAAGTGGACTCAGTATGCAAAAAATAGTCAAGGGAACAATGATTTCGTCAAGTGGTAACATATGGATTACATAACCTTTATCCACATCCAGTGCAAATTTGCATATATGTAGTATCAACTGTGCTGGTTTCTTTGGCAGAAAAGTAAGAGAGAATATGATTTAAACAATGATGTCTTAATTTATTAAGGCAGGTTTTTATGGCACTGCATCTGTGGTTTACTGTCATGATTTCTCATTTCTCATTATAGAAATATTTTTTTGTGTTTACCTGTTGTGGTTTACCCCAGGGAAACCTGTACATGCAATGTCGGGAACCTGACTTTCTCTCAGAGGAGCAAGGCTGCTGTCAGCTGCTGTCAGCTGCCACAGACTTGGAGATAAGCATGTAACATCAATTTATGCAGAGACTGTGTGACAAGTTCTCCCCCAGTGCCTTCAGGTAGCAGGGTGAAGAAAAGAGCTCCACAGGGCTGTTTGCTTTACTCATAGCTTGTGCCCACACGTTACTATTGTTGATGTGCAACATGTCGAAGAGCAACATTGTGACATTGATAATGTGTTTTCGATTTTGCAAAGTTGTCAACCCATGTTTTATGCACATGTTTTTTGGTTTGGTCTAAAGTAATTTGTGCTGTTTTTTGTCTGATCTCTTTGTTCTGATAGGCTCTCGAAATCCAAGCAGCATGCGCTACAAATTTAACTTCATAGCAGATGTGGTGGATAAGATTGCCCCTGCAGTGGTCCATCTAGAACTGTTTAGTAGGTAAGGACAGATGGTGTTGGTTGTTTAGATGGGGGTGGGGGGTGTCTGATGGGGGTCGGGGCGCAGTAGTGTACCAATCTGGTAGTAATTCTTGGTATTCTCCGGGTGGCGGTGCACTGAAGACCCTCGTCCATAGTTGTTCAATTATGACAATAGTCTGTTAGGTGTGGTTTGTGCTGCTTGCGTGTGGGGGTTGAACTCGAGTGTTGTCCAACATGGATCCGTCAACGAATAAGTAGGTAAAGCGCTGGTGTGAGTGGGAGGGCTGGGGTTGTGGGGTGTGACAAGAAACGGTACGGGGGGGGCAGTGGTGGGGGGGGGCGATGGACATGAAGGCGTGGCAATGATATAATTAGGTGCGGGAAATAGGGGTGGCACAGGCCAGCACACTATACTTGACAATAAACATTTGTTGTTACAGTTCATAGCACAATTTTAAAAGAGGTTACACGCAAAGGTCTGGAAGATGTTGTTGGGGGTGGTGAAAAGAGTTTCTTGTGCCACCAAGGCGGCATTAGGGGAAGGCAGTAACATTAAATTTTACAAATATGATTAAAGTAACTGTTTTTCAATTTTAAGCCAGATTTCAATGTGAATGATGTAATGTTATGCCTGGGGATGGCATAAGCGAACATTTCCACAGCTTGTTCTCCATATGGAGTGTCATATGATCCGTCTATGAGTATAAGTATGCTGAACATTTTTATTGTATTAGTTAAAATAGATACCGGTTACACATTTTTTTTTAGGATTCTTTGATGAACAGAATGTTTAAAAGTACAGACAAGAAGTTGGAATTTGCCTGTAAAAATGTTGTGCTTCAAATCCTAGAAATCTCTCAACAAACGCATTTTTTATGGACTCGTACACCAAGGAACTATTTCCCCAATGTTTCTTTCCAGACTACCATTTTCCAACCAAGACGTCCCTGTTTCCAGCGGTTCAGGGTTTAGAGTGTCAGAGGATGGGTGGATCGTCACCAACGCACATGTACTGACCAATAAGCAACATATCAAAGTGGAGCTGAAAAATGGCATGCTCTACGATGCCACAATCAAAGATGTGGATCAAAAATTAGACATTGCTCTCATGATGTTTAAAACCTGGTCAGGGGACATGGATAAATGACTTAACCAATGACAAAAACTAGCCTCCAGAGGTCTTAAGTTCATGGTCAAAATACCTTTTGTTGCATGGAAAAAATGTTGTCTTTGCATTTTACTGCTCAGATCCACTGGTTTATCATCAGCGACTAGCATCACAGCTTCTGGAAGTAAATTAATCTTGGGGAGGCAGTCCAGCAGATGTTTCTGGAGTCAGCAAGGGCTTGTGCCACCAAAAATTAGATTCTGCTTCTTAACATGGTTAATTTGTTTTCTGATTTTCTCAGGAGAAAATTTGTCTCGGTCTTACAAATTCCAACCTTCCGCCTATTTTCGCTGTGCGCTTGTGACCATGCAAGATAACATGTCTATTCGCCACTGACAGCCTGCCTTTGTAAACAGAATCAGCACAAGGCCCTGAAATATCTCCTGGCAGAAATACAAAACAGCCCAAAGAGTAAAAAAAAAAAAAAAGTCCTTTCAGACTGATTTAGAACCACCTAACTCCTGAGACCGTCTATAAAGACAAGCTTTGATCAGCAGCGTAGAGCATCCTCTGCCAACAACAATAACGTCTCGCCATAACCCAGACCATAGCAACAGCATGTAGCACAATGATTGGTAATCACTTTAATTCAGTCCCAGACTGTGTATGGCTGCCTGTGGTTTCAAAAAGGAGGAGAAAAGTGGAGAAGAAGTGCTGGGGAGGCAGATGGCAATCTGTTATTTTGCAGTGCTCAGCCCCCCGGCAGTAGCCTGCAGAGTCAAGGTTGGGACAGAGTGTAAAGGCGTCCTGCTCCAGAAGCCCCGGTAATCAAGCCTGGTGCATCAGCCTGAAGTCATAAAAATGCACCCTACAGAGCACAGGCAGGCAGGGGCAAGCTCAGGCCCAAACTGGCTGCTGGCTTCAAACATTTCAAGGAAACTTATTAGTGTCTTCTAAAAAGGTGACAGCACAGAAGTTAGACAAATTGTTTTTCTCTGAAAAAGACTTGTCGCGGCTGTGTGATTTTGAGTTGGAGATCACAATGAGTTGTTTGTGGAAAAGCACGAGTATTAAAAGTGTTATTTTTGATTAAAAAGGTAACCACTAACAAAATGTGTAAATGTTAAGAAATCCAAACAATAAAAGTTTGGATTTCAACAAACTAACCAGTAGTCCAACAGTCTTTCCACTTTACAACTACCTATTTACAGTACAAAACGTGATGGATGAAGGTCAGAAGAAGGTATAGTGGGGTTGGGTAGTTTGTTTAATACAGTTTCGAAACTTAGCCAACATCTGGGAGCGTGTAGGGGTGGGGGTCCTCTCGTGGTGGATGGGGTAATCGCCAGGGTCAGAGGGTGAATTCACGTGGGCGTAAAGAAACGGTCCACTTATAAACAGACAGTCACCGACGGTACAGGTCAACGAGTTCAGGACAATAATGTAGAATAATGTGTGAAATGGGATAGTGAGAGTGTGAGCGTGTAGCGAGAGGGTCGCGTAGGTCTGTAAACTGCATCAAGTGAGTAGTATAGGGGCGAAAGGTAGTGCGTTTGGAAGGTGATCTTGAATCAGCGATAGTTAAGGGTGAGAGAGTAAGGATGAGGGAGGGGTGACGTTAGTGGTGTGTTGGTCGTGTTTAGATATGTTCGAGTTGGCAATTTTAATTTTTAATTCTTTTTTTGTAACATTTCTATTTAACTTTTAGTATTTTTAGTAAACTACTTCAGCTTATTAATTGTTTTATTTCAGTTAGTTTCCAAAGCCACATTTCTAATTTTCATGTTTTTCATTTAATTTTAATATTTTATTTCATTTACCAAACTTTTTATAGTTTTTAGTTAACAATAACTGGCTTAAATAATGTTTTTTTTTTATTCTGTCAAAAGTTAACATTGTTTGGGGTGCTTCCTCAAAAAAATTGTATGACAGCCATCATTTAAACTGTTATATCTGGACATGTGTTTGGAGTAGAAACATTAGCCTAAGCTATTTTTTATTTGTGCATAAAACTGTTTCATTGGTCAAAACAACTTTAAAAAAAAGGGGGGGCAGGGTTTTTTTTCTTTGTTTACAAAAATCAGGAATCTGGCAAAATATGTATTACATGAATGAATAACACAGTATGTCTCTTTGTTTTAAACAGACTCCCCTGCAGGTGCTTTTACTCGGTCGTTCATCAGAACTGAGGCCAGGAGAGTTTGTAGTGGCTGTGGGAAGTCCGTTTTCTCTTCAAAACACAGTAACCACCGGTATCATCAGCACTACCCACCGAGGAGGTCATGAACTTGGCCTACAGAACTCTGATATGGAGTATATTCAAACAGATGCCATTATAAATGTAACCGTTCGACATATAGACACTATCAATATAGATAGTTTAGCTGTGTGTCCATGAATACGAATAGAATGTTAATGTTTTCTTTCACAGTATGGAAACTCAGGAGGACCTCTTGTAAACTTGGTAAGAACCTTTTATTCTCCTGTCTCTTATTTGGCATTAAGTATATTTTGAACATAATTCTCTCTCTCTCTCAGCTGCTACTGATTTGTTTATCCCTATTTGTTTCCGGAAAACTTCCCCCAAGGTTATAACTCTTGTTTTTATTTGTGCAACATTCAATGTTGGTATTCATGGTTCCTTACTGTGCAGCGTCTACTATTTCTATGTCTGCTTCCATCTGGAAATTTTGTATACCCTGGGCAAATTACCTGCAGTGGTTTATATTATTCTATTGATCTTTGTAAAGGAAAACACAACATGTGTCCTTGAAGGAGCCTCAGGCTCAAGCAAGCATCTGGCTTTGCAATAAAAAAATTTTCCATTTATAGTGCACAATGGATACTTGAAAATATGTAAAAACCATTGCACAGATGCACCATAAAACTGGAATTAAACAATGCAATAGTATAAGAAAAAAAGCTGTATTTCAAGTTGATGTGGCTTTACTAATGGTATATACTGTATATGTGCATGCAAACATCTTACATTGTACTTGTTTAAATAATGACCTCAATATTCCCTATTACTCCTAATTATTAAATTAAACCCAGTATACCCAGTGATCACCGTCCCTTGTGTGTCTCAAGGTAGCTGTTCATTCATTGCAGTGCATTTCAATATTATGCTCCCTGTTTGCGGTTTCAAGGATGGGGATGTCATTGGCATAAACATGTTGAAGGTTACGCCAGGAATATCATTTGCCATTCCCTCGGACCGCATACGCTAGTTCCTTGCGGACTCTTATAACAGACAAAGAAAAGGTTTGCAAACTTCTTTTGATCTGTTTATTTGTTTTAATCTTGATTGAATTAAGTAGCAGTTTTCTTACATTTCAGGAAGAATGCTGACTAAAAGGCAATATATGGGAGTGCAAATGCTTCAACTTTCAGCTGCGTAAGTTTGATTTTTTTTTTCTTCTTCTCAAATATGCTTTTATTACTATATAAAGATAAATGTATAGTTTTTTTTATTATCACATTTGTTTCATCAGTTTGATTAGGGAGCTCAACGAGAAGGAGAGCAACTTTCCAGATGTGAGCTCAGGGGTGTACGTGTATGAGGTTATTCCAGGGACAGCTGCCTTCAGGTAAAGGGATTTGCCTGCACCTCCCGATTAACCGCAACCACACCTCTTTCTTCACTCATCTAGGCCCAGAGGCTCCTTTCATACTATCATAACCTTTAGTCAAATCAAGATTTATATCCTCATCATATACCATAAAAGCCTTTACATATTTGATTCAATGAATATATTTTTCCTGTAGCACCTCTGTCCTATGATGACATTCCTCCTGTGGTATTTTTTGTTTGTTTGCATAAGTGTCTGTCATTTGAAACTTTAAGAGGTAGTTCACCTAAATATGAAAATTGTCATTTTCTCACCCTCAAGTTGTTCCAAACCTATACAAGTTTCTTTCTTATGTTGAACATAAATAGAATGTTGGTAACCAACTATACTTAATTATGACAGATAAAACAAAAAAAAAACACAGTTTGTTTTTTTAGGTAATTTTATCTTTCATGTGATAACGTTTTGATTCACTGGTCGTCTTCGAGCGGTTGTCCACTTGAACAAACTACAGATAATTAAAGACAAACACCTTGGATTCTCTATTGCTTTCTTATTTTAGATCCAAAGCCTGATCAGTTAACTCTTGCAATTAACACTCACAATACAAGAATAGTAGAATAACGAGGAGTATCAAAACATTTCACATATTGCAATTTGTCCAATTAATATATTTTTCCTGCAGCACCTCTGTCCTATGATGACATTCCTCCTGTGGTATTTTTTATTTGTTTGTATAAGTGTCTGTCATTTGAAACTTTAAGAGGTAGTTCACCTAAATATGAAAATTGTCATTTTCTCACCCTCATATCATTCCAAACCCATACCACGTTCTTCTTCTGTGACACATATAGAATGTTGGTAACAAACATACTTTAATTATGACAGAATTACAATTTTTAGGTAATTTATCTTTTCATGTGGATACGTTTGATTCAGCTGTCGTCTTCGAGCGGATTGTCCACTTGAACAAACTACAGATAATTAAAGACAAACACCTTGGATTCTCTATTGCTTTCTTATTTTAGATCCAAAGCCTGATCAGTTAACTCTTGCAATTAACACTCACAATACAAGAATAGTAGAATAACGAGGAGTATCAAAACATTTCACATATTGCAATTTGTCCAATTAATATATTTTTCCTGTAGCACCTCTGTCCTATGATGACATTCCTCCTGTGGTATTTTTTGTTTGTTTGCATAAGTGTCTGTCATTTGAAACTTTAAGAGGTAGTTCACCTAAATATGAAAATTGTCATTTTCTCACCCTCAATCATTTCTACACACTTTCTTTCTTCTGTGAAACATAATAGAATGTTGGTAACCAAACATACTTTAAATTATGACAGAATTAAAATTTTTAGGTAATTTATCTTTTCATGTGGATACGTTTGATTCAGCTGTCGTCTTCGAGCAGATTGTCCACTTGAACAAACTACAGATAATTAAAGACAAACACCTTGGATTCTCCATTGCTTTCTTATTTTAGATCCAAAGCCTGATCAGTTAACTCTTGCAATTAACACTCACAATACAAGAATAGTAGAATAACGAGGAGTATCACAACATTTCACATATTGCAATTTGTTTTGTAGCGCTGGCTTGGTCAACCAAGATGTGATAATCAGCATTAACGGAGGCGAGGCGCGAGAAGCTCACTACAAGGAAAAAGCATGTGCGGTCAGGCTGTGCAGTCAAACGAAGTTCTTTCTTTGGTGGTGCGACGTGCTAATGAAGAAATCACACTAACAGTGGTTCCTGACGAAGTGGACTGATAAAGCTTTCTGGTGCTACATCTACATACCTCCAAACAATATATTATCCACAAACATGCATAACTTAAAAAGGGCATTATATTAATAGCATACATTATCATGAAGCGTCAAGGCCAATTATTCTTAAGTCTTATTGTTAAGATTGTGTTCGGGTGTGGTGGGCTTGTGGTATAGAAATACTTGCTTCGGTGTGAGTGTAGTGTCAGTACTGACTACTGGGGCTAGGTGTCTTATGGTTCTCGTCGAGTCGATGTTATTTTAATCACAAAACATTCATAGGTGTAACGATGGTGAACTCATCTTAAGCAGCGTTTTAAATAAGCGTTGCTTTCTAGGTTGTTGGGGGTATTATTTGTGGGTATAAGTGTGGACGTTAGTCCGGTGAGGGCCCAACTGAGTTTCAGCAGTCATTATTCCGTCCTCAGTGTCCGGATCTTTCATGAAATCTCTAATAGCTGGAATTGGTGTCCTAGAAACAAGCACTTGTGTGTGTTGGAAAGCAGTAGTGGGGGTGTGTGGGAAGCATTAGAGCATGCTGAGTGGGGACTGTCAGGTTGTCACCCACCACACTTCAACTTACCCAAGCGATGCGATGCTCTTAATCTGCCTGGGTTCATGTGTTATATTCAATCGAGTTGAGTCATGTTTCCCCCTGAACCAGACAGTCACCTATTTTAGGCCCATGATTCATCTGCGTTATCTCGAGCCCAAAAACAGATTGTGAGTAATTTGGGTTTTGAAGTTAGTAAGGAGGGCACAGTTTTGTGTGGGTAAAGCAATGGTGGCGCTTGGATGTGGGTGAACATAAGTCCCTGCAGGGCAACAAAGGGTAGTTTTGTCCGACAGACATACCAAACAGTCCGAAACGCAAAAATCAGATAAACATAATGTATAAGACACACACAAGAACAACACGAACCAGTAGAGTACAAGAGAACGTCTACTAAAAAAATAAGAAAACTTAAAACTATACATAACACAGTTGTCTCACCCAAATATGCTAACATATATGACTGTGTTCTAGATCCAAGCCATGATTGACAATCAAGTCGGCCAAAGATGCATTGTTTAATAGAAGTCTAGTATTGTATTACTTTTATTGCAAGCTGTTTTGCAGAACACGGTCCGTTGGAACAGCTTTTTGGCGGTATTTCAGTCCGAAAAACAAGACGTCTCATACTGCAGCTGTTGTGGGGGCCCAAGATATGCTGTCCAATCCACCGCGTGAAAACACACTACGTGATTTGATTTAATAAATCAAATATTCGGAAGGGGCATGTTCAGAAGACCTATACTAGTAAAGGACAAAGACAGTGTAGTGGCATTGAAATATCCTACTAATTTCCTAGACACTATGTTTTCGTTTAATAAAAAGATCAACAACAGATCATCAGACATATGATGTTCAATTAAGAGTTTACCTTTGAAGATGACATTTATTTCACACGCTTCACGACCACTTACAAAAGAACAAAGACCGTATTTTACAAATAATAATGGCAGCTAAGCCCTTAAGCCCACCATGCATACAGTGTTTAATTAACTGTGACAGAGAAAGGTGAATCAATACAACTCTTAATCAGTATAAGTGCACCAGTTTTTGCGCGGTCCTGGGTCGGCCTCCTTTACAGGATAATGGAGGTCCATCAACCACAGATGCCAAGACCTCCCAGGTAAGCGCTTTCCCACCGCAGTCCCATGTGCCCGAGACAGACGCGATCGACCCCCCAACCGAAACACCCCCGGAAAAATGAGTACAGTAGGTGGTGATGAAGTCGTGTCCTGTGTATCGTAATACATCACAAAGGAAAAGAGGTAATAGTGGAATGTTTTCCAATTTGATTTTTAGTGTAAAGCCTGTGAACTGATGCAGCTCTATTTACTGAAGGCCAGTCTTGAGATTAACAGCATAAAGTACAGTACATTGAATCTGGGAGCCACAGTACTTCACTGCCCTCTTGTGGTATAGAAATTAAAAATGATGTAAGGCTTTGTGTAACTGGCTTCCATCTCATGTTTAAAAAAAATAAATAAAAATTCCCTATTAGCAGGGTTCCAACGTTCATGACCATTTAATTTCCCATGACCTTTCTAGTCAATTGTGATTACTGAATAAATATTTATAAGACCAATTCGCTAATGAATTGTTCCGACTATTTTGTGAGCCAGTTTTGTGAACATTTCTATGGCGAGCAATCAAGATCCGCAATAACTATTTTACAGCTGACCATTACTAGAAAGATGCATATTTATTATAAACAATTCCATGACTAAACAAATTATATTTTTACTAACACTACGTGCAAATAGCCCATTTTGTTGGCAAAAGCCATATACACTATCTCTGCCCACCACTGATCTGGTTGAGCCGGTTCCAAAATAATGATAGTGGATTTATCTTTTGACACATCTCAAAATCTCAAATGCCTTATCAGCGAGAGGAGTTCATTGTAAATAATAAAAATAACAAAAATAATTGAAAAGTGGAAATAAAGTGCCTAATGGGTATTTAATAGGCCTATAATTGAAACTGGATTTGATGTCCTCACGTTGAGGAGGCACACTGACCGCAGACCTGGACCTTTAAGGACACCTCTATTGATCAGCAGGTTATGGGTCAAACTTAAAATAAATCCCAATCCTACTGTGTTATAATGTACTACAAGCTGCAAATAGTATCTACCACTATTTACAATCAAATATTAATAGCATTATTAATATGCTTTTAATCACTATAGCACCTAGTGAAAAGAAAACTTTTTCTTCCACTTGTGTAAAGAATTTAACATGCACATAGCCTCTGCCAAATATGATGTATTAATTTATATTATATTTCCAGTAGTGGGAACCCTTTCACTTACTTAATGCATGGCTCATTGCCTCTGAGAAATTCCCTTGGTCCAGAGCACTCTATGCCATCCAGTGCCGTGCAAAACACCTGTGTGTGGTTCACATCTTTGTACGCTTGACCGCCAAACTACAAGAAAATATACGTTTTAAGTTTTTAGCTTGACTATAAACATCGCTTGGCACGCAAATTCTTAGTGCACCATATATTTCCAATAAAAATGTACTCGCCTTTACACATCCATAGCCCAGTTCCTGAAAGGCAGAGACATTTCCTCCGTGATCGACTGGATCTTGACAGAATATGAATTCCTCTGGTCTAAAAAAAAGATACAAGAGCACGAGATATCATATACCAGTGACGACTGGACAGGGCTTCGGTGATGTCGCGTGCTTCATAAAGATGAGATGTTTACTCACAGGTATCGACAGAGGACGACAGGGGATGGAGGGCTGTACTCATACTGCTCCGTGTGATTTGATGTTTCTGTAGGTAACGTTATAACACTCTCCGTCGCTTTTTCTTCTGGCTGTTCGCTGATCAGAACTGTTTTGCTGGTCGTTACTCTGTTACCGGGTGGCTCGGTTGAGTTTTGCGAGTGAATCCCTTCTAGACTCTGTAAAAGCAGCACTGTGAAGAGCAGCAAGAACTGTCCGAATAATAAGATATAGTTGACTGAAATCTGCGGCATGATTTCTGAACAGCAGTTAAGCTGATCGGCTAAATAATCTTCCGGCTAATGAACGCGACAGCAGCTACTTTGTTAGTTACATCTGTAAATGCCAGTCGACATATTACTGGCGGTTTTATTTCATAATATGCGGCTTATGTACCATATTATTCTGCTACCCGTAAACAAGCTAACACTGAGCTGTACAAGACAACACAGGCGGCGCGTGGTGATGACGTTATTTTGTGTAGCGTTACGTCATTTCATATTTATTTTCAGTGTTATTAATATCAAGAGAAATACGTAAATATACTATATATAAACAGTATTTTGCTATTAAAATTCCAATTAAAATTAAAGTTCGCCGTCAGTTGTGCTGCAAATGTAGCCCATTAATGGGATCATTCTTTTGAGATCAGTTTGAGACTCTTTTCAAGGTAGACTACTTGATTTGATACTAACATTAAGTTAGTAGGTTTTTGGATTCCAATCTATTTTATGGATTATAGGGCACACTTAGGCATTGGGGTGGTATACACTTTATTTAGAGTTGTAAAAATGTAATATATGCATCATTTGAAATGTATGTAGGCCTATGTGTTATATAATTTTTAAATACATTTTAACTAAGCCCCCCTACCCTGAGTGAACTTCTTTTTTTTTTTTTATTCAGCAGCCCCTAGCAGATCTGGTTCCATCATACGGTCATGGGTGACCTCTTGTGGTGAAATGATGACTATTATAGAGATTTTGGCCACATGAAAAAAGGATTGAGGTATGTAAATGTAAAATACAAGTACTTCATGTCAAATATATATTATAAACCTGATTTTAGGTGAAAAATGTAGGCTTAACTTTTAATTGATCTTCAGGAAATCGAGATTATGAGGAAATTGTTATAATAGTGATAAAAGAAGAAAAATTGAATTATAGGTCGACTCAAATGATATTGCCTATAGCCTAAAATATGCTTAAGTGAGTCATATGACTACTTTCAATGATTAAAAAAAAACAAGGAGAAAAACTGTATTACATTTATTTAATGGTTGCTCTGCAACTTCATGTATTTTACACATTTTTCACACTTTTACACAGCAGAAAAAGACTAAAGAATAAATAGTATATATTAATTTTTAATCCAGATCTTCAGTTGATACATACCATAGACTTTAAGCATACCATAATGCACATAATTACAGCTAAATTTGTTGTTGTTCCTGTAGAGACATCTCTAGAGATCCCGACACGGTGTGTTTTGAGCCTCATTAGGCTTTGATCTATATTCTGCAGCTGATCCAGGAGTTGTAATACCAGCATGCTCATTTGTATCAGTTTCACCATATGGTACAAAAACTGAGGTTTGTGGCATTTTTCGGCCATGCACCCACATTGGCAAAGGGTAGGGTCTGCATCGAGATCGGTGGATAGCGCTGAATAAGGGTGGGCCTTGAACCTGGTATGATACAGCAGAGGACGTGGGAGCAGATGTGGCCATGTAACTCTTTGGAAAAGATAAGACATTTCCATGCGCTGAGACAAGTGCACCCTTAAAAAAAAATCAGATCAAAACATTATTTTTTTATTCATATTAATTTTGTTGTTGTTGTGCAAATTTTTACATGCAAGTTAAAGTCAATAAAACAACATATTTTGTTTGTTTTACAATAAATAATTGTATTTCTATTTATTTTTTAATGATATTCAACTAAATTGACTTACATCATAAATGATCAACCTACCTGAGAGGTTGTTCTGTGCTGCTGCATGCCAATAAATCTTTGTTGTGAGGATGGAACTGAAGTGGTGTAATCTTGACCCTCCCCTTCATTTGACCTTCTAGATAACCAAGGACCAGTTGTTTCAGATGCCAAAAACGGAAGTGTTCCAACATAATTAAACTGGCATAAATTTGACAAGACATGTGGCGGCACACACAGAGAATTAATTAGGCCAGGAGTGGGGATGCAATAGTGCCGACTGAGCGAAGCCTTCTGAGAAACGTCAGTCACATCATCTGCAAACTTGTGTTGTTCAGCATGTTTTCTATCCAAGGTTAAATGTTCAGTACCCTCTTTACTATGCTTTTCTTTGCAGTTGACCCTCATTTTCCTTTCTCCTTGTATCTCCTCTTTTGTAATGCCCTTGGACTCCTGCACCGTTGTTGAGATTTCTGTGGAATTTTGCTCATCTTGAGAAATCGAATGCTTTCCATCTTTATTGCTTTCCTTCTCATCTCCATATCCATCAATGTCACTCTCATTCGTATCTGTAGAATAAATATCTCATAAATGTGTGTTAGGAATCACAAGAACAATATCAATAATAAAAGAGAAAATAAAAGCAAATTAATTAATATCGTAAGTATAAAAATGTATACATAAGTATACAATTGTTTACAATAATAAACAGTTTGACATTTATTATAGATTGTTATAAAATATAAATATAGATTTAGTATAAATTCCAACTGAACACCTGTTGAAGTTGATGTAACGACATTCGTTTCTTGAATTAAGGGATTTGATGAACTTTGGACAAAAGACGAGTCGTCTGTGAACACATTGGCTTTTTTCGGTGCCACATCACACCTCTGATGCATCACCTGTTTCCTAATTATCGAAAAATACATATGTCAGTGGATAATAAAATGATTATTTTCAGACAGTGCTGCTCAAAAGTTCACACTGAAAATCTGAGGTTTAAAAATCTAATTTAAACCTGGAAATAAAGAAAATGTATTCAACAAAAAGCATGATATAAATAAGAAGACAAAGAAACATGATGTAAATAAGAAAGATTTTGCACTAATCAAATAATAAGTACATTTGGAATATTGATCATGTGAACAATTTTTTTTTTCAAAGGTCAGATTTGCTTAGTACAATGTGCTGTTTGAATCATTCTCAGATAATGCTGGAGAATATGATCACAAGTTTGTAACTGCTGTCTTCAAAGCAAAAGGGGACACACTCTGAAATGAACTTTGTTCAGTTCAACTTTTCACTTCAGTATGCTGATAATATAATTTGTTCTGGAAAAAGACATTTAAAAGCAAAATGCATTTTAGAAGTGGACTTTTAATAAGGACTGTATTGGCATAAATCTGAAAGAAAAAATACCTTTTCTCTCGTCTCCCATTTCCGGTATGTCGAAATCCTTTCGCAAATGGGTTATTATCGATTTTCAGCTGAGTTATCTGTAAAGGTTAACATATTAATGAAGATACCACATGTGTGAAAATTGTTTACAATTTTATTAGGCTAATATGTGGTTTGTGTCTTTGATGAAACATTTGAATCTGTCACCTTTTCGTTTTGGTATGCTGTCACAGCGATAAACTCTGTCTCAGGAAACACGTAGGTTTTGAATGTGCTGTAAGGAAGTTTGAGGATGTCGTTGGCTCGAACGATATGAAACCTCGGCTGATATTTGTGCATGGAGTTTAATATGGTCTGCAAAACAAAATCAAATCATTTTGCATACTCATTTCATGATTTTTCTTTTTTTTTCAAACAATAATTAAAAGAAACGTTTCTGTTCAAATTCCACAAAATTAGGCCTACTTTTAAATCTTTTTTCTTTTTCTTTTGCACATTTAGAAGAAAAAAAACTTTTATGTGCTGCTCGCTACACTCTTAAAATATGTGCTTCACGATGCCATTGAAGAACCTTTTTGTCTAAATGGTTCCATACAGAACCTTTAACATCTGAAGAACCTTTCTGTTTTCACCTTCTGGTTCGTTGTGGCGAAAGAAGGTTCTTCAGATTACAAAACGCATAAGAGATATGGTGGTCTTAAGACCTTGTGTACGGAGGGGGTGAATGGTTCTTTGTGGAACCTAAAATGGTTCTTCTATGGCATTGCTTGAAGAACCTTTTGAAGCACCTTTACTTTTAAGAGTGTAGGCTACATGCAACTTGTTAAATGTTGTAGCGCTTGTTAACTTAGGCTGCTTGCTTATTGGTGACAAAAAAGAGAAAATATTTTGAGGAGAAATTTACACTAAAAGTCGTCCATAAATTGTGAATCGCATCTACGATATTAAAAACTCACAAATCCATGTTTCTCAGATATATTGTTCGTCAGTTTGAGCTTATGAAAGGTCACAGCTTTGGACATCCATTGCTCCCCGGTAGCAGGACTGTCCGGGTGGATGTACATTCGTTTGGGCATATCTGGATCGGCCTTTCCAGCCACCATCCAGTGAGAGTTGTGAAACTTATATCTGTAGTCATCAGCAGCGACTATATCCATCAGCAGGATGTACCTCGCCTTCTTGTCCAAGCCGCTGCAGCGCACTTTGAATGCTGGAAACATGCGCCTCAGAGAAGCAAAAGACATTTTACTCGTTTACAAGTGTTCAAGTCAAAATACATAGCAGCCTAACGCTTAGAGAAATAAACAGCATGAACAGCAATAGCTCATTGCCGTCCATGAACATTTTTTTTTTTTTAAAAACTCTTTTTAAACACTCCTGATCCTCGCTGATACTGGTCTGGTTAACAGTGTTGGGGACAGTTACTTTTAAAAGTAATGCATTACAATATTGCGTTACTCCATAAAAAAGTAACTATTTACGTTACTTAGTTACTTTTTATGGAAAATAATGCGTTACGTTACTTTTGAGTTACTTTTTAAATCTGGACAGGGCTTGCCTGTTTGTTTTTAAAATAAAAAAGTTATATTTTTGGCAAATATAAAAGCCTTTTCACACCAAAAGTGAAATGAATAAGCCTCAGGCTGAAGGGAAAGTAAATTTACGTCCGTACAGTAGAATGCAGAAGAAGAAATTTCAACACATTTCAGCATAAAAAAGACACACATATGTTTGTCTAGAGTAATTTTTGCTTATTAGTAAGGTTGAACTGGATCATCGAAGGTCAGAAGCAAAGACATTGGTTAATAGAATGGGATTAAACACAAAGGATATTTGTATTATTTAACATTTAAATTATTGCAGGTTTGCGTCATATTCAGAGTTGCATTATTTTTATTCATTTTGAGGAATACTGAATCTGTGTTTTGTTTTTTTAGTGAGTGAGATGAATTAATGCATATTCATATTTATTTTAGAACTACAGTAACATCTGATTTCTCTCAACATGGGGACAGGAGAGCTGTCAATCAATAAATTGGAAAAAAAGTAACTTGCGTTACTTATTTGAAAGAGTAACTCAGATATTATCTTGTAAATTAAAAAGTAATGCGTTTCTTTACTAATTGGACTGATGCGTTACCCCCCAACCACTGTTGGTAATCACCTTCTTACCTTCCAGACTTTTGTTATTACCATCTCCGTGCCGCTTCTGTGAAACTGCCCCCACAGTTCCTTGCCTTCCAGGTGAACCACGGGGTCATCCTCAGGTGCAAGTCCAGGGTCTCTGGTCTCCACAGAGAGGTGCGCTGGAGACGCGGCGTCTTTGCGCGCCAGACGAACCGAGTTATGGAGCACGTTCGCAAGCTGTTTCCCGTATCCAACAGGAAAAAACTGGGACTGCTGTCCAAGCATCGAACTAATAGTGAGGTCAGTAGGACTGGCCGGTATAAAGTGGTGATACGCCATTCTCTCAACTTGCGCTGTTTGTGGGGTTATTTCATAACGTCATCATCAATAATCACTTCATCCTCACAGTTTAGGTAGCTAATAACTCCTCTCTGAAGTCTTCAGCTTATGTGGAATCATGCTGGTTTCAGTATGTCAGAAGTTGCAGAGTTTGTCAAAATGCATCTCGCCTTTTTCATCCATTTTCATGCTTTCATGGCTTTGTCCTGTTGAGTGAAGAACCCAACTGCAGAGACCGTGAAGGTTGTTTTATGGGGTCTCGTGCGCACAGATGATGAACCCTGGGGACCTTATGCCGGATCTCAGGACACTGAGGACAGCATGGTGGTTTGTTGTCGGGACGGGTCAGGCAGGGGTTTCTGATTGGCTCCGTGGACACATCCAAACCAATTGTGCTTCGTAAGGGCGTGGTAAATCGATTTTTATTAAGAATCAACTGCGACAAAGTGATTTGATACAAATGGAGCATCAGCTGTCTAGATTTTAGTGTTGCTCATGCTTGTGAATAAAGAAAAGAAAGTAGGGCAGATTGGGGCTAGTTGTCACACAAAAGTCCAATTACAGAGAATAATGTTGCGTATTCAAAAAGCTTTACATTTTTTTTCTTTGTGATTTATGACATCTAAACGAAAATTCCCTTATAATATTTTTGCTAGTTGGCAGTTTAAAAATGTAAACACACAATAAAACTTAATAAAAGAACAAATTCAGGATTTAGTCAAAAAATGTAATGTAAACAACTTAATTACAATTTATTTAATTACAGTACAATCAAAATATATATATATATATTTGTTACCATTTATATTGTTGCTGTTTTGTTTCATGATTTGTTATTTTGTTTCATTATTCTGATGTTACTTTATACATTAAAATGTAGTCCTGTTCTAATTGCAGATATCCTGTCTTAGAACAACATGGACATATACAATTTTATAGTAAATATATATATAATATATATCTCTATATTAATTATATTATATCGCCCTTACATGGGGCCATATAGATATATTATATATATATAGATATTTGGCCTAACTGGTGCTCTCTTTAGGACTGTCACATTAAATTACCCCTCCCACTCACCTCCCACACGACCACCCATAATCAATCTTACATCTCTAATCTAGATGCTTGATACAAAAGCACAACCACAATATACAGTCCAACTTGGGAAACTCTTTCCTTCACGCATTCTCATAGTGAAGTTTTGAGTGGGAACCCTTAAATAAGTCCCGTCTTTTCTTGCTCCCAGACTCCGTCCCGTAATATCATGCTGTGCCATGAGTGGGAAGTGACTGAGGGTTCAGCTGATGTATGCTTTTGATTGTCTTGGCTGGATTAGTGAGTGTATTCAGTTACACGTTTTTATTGCAGAAGAATTTTGGCTGCACATTCCACGAAGGCTCAAAAACGCCACAGTGGACTGAGTGAGACCAGCAGTTGTGTAACTTTGTAATCAACACAAACTATTTTCCTTTTCTTGATGTCTACAATCACATATTGAAAGCTAAACCACTCCTACTAGTCATTTATAGATATCAAGCTTTGATGTTTTTTGAAGGATGTGACCAAACTTTCACGGCGCCAATTTGACAGTCCATGTAATGGGGAAGCCCCATCAGACGCTCCATTTCGAGGTTTTTAATGAGGATCTATTTCTGTTTCTGCTCAAGGCATCAGCACTTAGCACAGTTTTTTTCTTAGTGGGGAGGCTAACTGGCATCACTTTTGTGTTGTTTTTGTATAGTGTACAGTATAGTGTAAAATGCCTGACAGCACATTGCTTCAGTATCAGTGCTGGGTTACATGTCCTGCCTAACATGTTCATTTAAATGCAGGTTGTCTGGTGCAATTTTTCCTGTCTCTCACCTCAGAGATTTCTATATTGTATCATAAACAAAAATTAGCCTAGTAGTATACACTACCGGTCAACCATTTCATTTTTTAATGTTTGGAAAATAAGTTTGTCTTATGCCCACCAGCTGCATTTCGTAAGAAAATAACATTAAAAACAGTCTATTCTATACAACAATTTTCTATTTTAAAATATTTTTTATGTAATTTATTCCCGTGATGGCAAATCTGAATTCTGAATTTTCAGTGCACGATCCATCAGAAATCATTCTAATATACTGAAAAAAAAAACCACTTAGAAAAATGGGTTGAAAAGATTTTGTGGTGCCTAATCCTGTTTGTGGAAACCATGATGCCTTTTTTTTCAAGATTTTTTTTTTTGATGAATATAAAGTTCAAAATAAAAGTATTTTATCATTTAAATCGTTACTGTCACTTTTTTGATCAATTTCAATTCAACCACTTGATCTTTATCAATATAAGGGTGGTGAAAACTCTCCTCACAGAGATACAGCTTTATTTTCGAACATTGCCTACATTCTGAAGCATTTCAATGATTTCACGCCCTGCTTCTGTAATGGGTAATTCTGTGAATTTATGATGACGCTGTTCTATGACAGCTTTATATCCTGTGTTCAGCTGCGCTGCCATGGTGGCTGAGAGTACAGAGAAAGATCCACACACCGGATTATGAGAGATATGCCATCTGCGGCCATCCACTACTGATGACCCAATCTTTATTGGGCAAGGAGCAACCCTGGCTGTCAATCATCCCTACTTCAAAGAGGGAGCGGGCAGAGAGCGGTGGGAGGGAGAGAGCGCTGGTGCCAGTCTGATATTTGTGAGAACACTAACAGGCATTGTAACTTAACACCGAGGATAAATAGTTGCTTTAAACTGCTCCACCAGCCGGTACTGACCATTGAAGTGTGGCTGGTCGGGAAGCGGTGAGGTTTTAATGCTACATTTTTTGGTTTGTAATGTTATAGTTTCATCTAGATTTTACCATTGCATAAGCTTTGTGCTATCTTTTAAAATAATCATAAAAAAAGTTTTGACAGCAATGAGTAGTCTGTATTTCATTCATGCTCCCCCCCCCCCCCCCCCCCTAACATCAGCTCACAAATCTGAAGAGACAACCTTGGATAGAAGGATTTCATTAAAGCATTATAACAGTAAAAAGTAGCAATTCATTTTGAACTTGAGCCGAACAATTTGCAGATGTGAAGGTGAAGGGATTCGGGTTTGTGAATATATCCAAGAGGAAAACGTAATTACTTCATTTGAGTAATTGGGGTTACTTTCCTCCAATGAACAAGCAATGAGTGGCCTCAATGTGGCCATCTCTCAAACACCTCAGCTGTTTATTTAGAGGGGCTGTGATGAATAGTCGGCCGCTAACAGACTGGTGCGACTGGACATGTTTGGACTGTGGAGGTGGGAGGAATGTAGTTAAACAGTGGCACTGAGAAGGTGTGAGGAGAGAGAGAAGTTGAAACGGAGCACAGCATGCTGTCCAATAGATGGTACTGTTCTGGAAACAAAAACAGGACAGGCAGGATTGCCCCCACCCCATATTTTTAAATGATGCACATTCAAGATTAAGTAAACCGTAGAAATCAGCACATCGCTTCAGACAGGTTTTCTGGGAGCAGATCCAGCAGCAGATGAATGAGCACTGAGGAAATGAAAATAAATGAGTGATTGTCCAGCGAGTCTGCAGTCATTAGTGTGATTCGGTTTACATCCTAATGAAGAACACTTTGTTTCATAAGAGATATATTAAATGGCTATATTTTAAATAAATGCTGTTCTCTTGAACTTTCTATTTATTAAAGAGTCCTGATGAAAATATATATCATGATTCCACAAAAATGTTAAAACAGCACAATTTTTTTTTTCAACCGTGAGAACAATAAAAAAAACTAATCAAGCCTATTTAAGAAATTCATGTGACACTAATGACTGGAGTAATGGCTGCTGAAATTTAGCTTTGCCATGACAGGAATTACTTTATAATATATAACAATAGAAAATAACTATTAGTAGACAAGAGTTCAGTCTATGAGAACACAGAGGGACCAAAACCCAGTCAGAGGGTTTTTAAAAAGGCTTTTAGATTTATATATCATCTGAAAGCTGAATAAATAAGGACAGGACAATATCTGGCCGAGATACAACTATTAGAAAATCTAGAATCTGGAGTGCAAAAACAAATCAAAATATTGAAAGAAATCGCCTTTAAAGTTGTCCCAATGACGTTCTGCCATGCATATTACTATCAAAAATTACATTTTGATATATTTATGGTAAGAAATTTACAAAATATCTTTGTCACATGATCTTTACTTAATATCCTAGATTTTTGGCATAAAAGAACAATCAATAATTTTGACCCATAAAATGTATTTTTGGCTACTGCTAATATACCCGTGCTACTTATGACTGGTTTTGTGGTCCAGGGTCCACATATTTGAAGATGAGAGTTTTTCTGACAATGACAATATTCGTCATTAAGATTTGAAGCCTTTGAGAACCATTCTCGGCACTTTCAGGTTAATTGCTAATCTTTTTAAAGAATACTTTTATTTTTTGTCCTACTTATTTATTATATATTGTTTTTTATATTGTGTTCTCATGATATTCTTATACAATTGGATCTATTATTGTTACATCAATCTTTAATGGTTCAAGTTCTTATTCCCACTCTAAAGAACAAAATACATTATTGAAAATAAATTAGAGCCAGCAGAGCCCATGGTGAAATTTTTTTAAATTATTATTTAATTTTTGATTTTATTATTATTTTGTGATCCGTATTTTCAAACAACAAAAAAAGACTCACGACAACAAATACTGTTCTGAAGGTTATTTCTGTGAATTTCTTTTTGAGAAATGCTTAAATTGTTTGGCTCATTGTACGAAGCAATGCGTTTGTACTTGATAAAGAAAGAAATCAATTTCATTGCCACATCTGCTCTTTGGGAATCAAATACAACTTTTCCTGCACAAACATTGATCGATGTCAGAAGGTCAATGATAACTGGCAGGTTTGAATGTCCCTTCATTCAGATGAAGGACGGTCCTCAAGAACCATTGAGACTATTCTAATACTGGCTTCGCTTAGATACGACAACCATAATCTGCCTCATATTAAGCACAAATATATAATTGCTAGAATGCTGAAATCTTTTGTATGTGTTTTTGTTTATTTATTTTATGTATGCAAATTAAGCTCTTTGCTGACCATCCATCCCAAGATGGCTTTTACACTGTGTGTAATGATAAATAAAACTGAAGTGAAATCAAAAAGATTTAATGGGAGTTACTCTGTAGCTTATCTGGGATCATTGTTGAAGTATGTTTTAAAATTTAAAAGTTTGCACGTTCTTTGGGAAAAACTGGCTTTGAATCTGCTCTTTGGGGGCCGTTGTGTAAGGCTCAGGGGATCCGGCTCATTGAGACACAACTAATCCCATGAACACCTGCGCCAAAAAGACAGTATTGATGTTTTTGAGCAGTGAAAACCTACTCTGGTAGATTAGGAAAGGTCTGCCAGGCTCAGTAAACCTGTGATTAAAAGCTGTAGTAGTCCTTAGAGTATTAAACATGAATCTGGGTAATGAACACAGAGGGAAGGGGTAAATAAAGGAAGCTTTTTGGTAAATTAAATTAGATGTAAACATTTGTTTACTTTGGGGGTCATTCGGCATCTGATATAGATTTCTGTAAATCGGCTCAAAAAAGTATGTACTGTGTCCTGAAGATTACTACAGTAAGCATTATAGCAGTAAGGGTTTTTTTACAGTATACTGAAAGTAAAGTCAGCAGAGGTTTTCACTTAGGGATTTTACTAGTTCTCGGATGCACAATCTGAAGAAAGGTGCTAGCAAGGCATCTGAAATGCTGAATGAATATGCAGCTAAACAATTATATATAGCACTCTTTTACTTTATTATTGGATATGTCCTTGAATTAAATCTCTTTGTAAAGGCTCTTTCATCAGGTATGTTAAATATGAATCAGCATTACTGAAATATCCCTTCTGCAATCCTTCCTGCAAGGAAAATCTCTGTATTTCCAAGCAAATGTACATGTGAGATAAATATTGTTTTATACATTTTTATATTGTTTTTTTATATATTTAAAAATAAATATTTGCAAATAGATTTTATGTAAATATTTTATTTCAGTGTTTTTATACACAGTATTCAACAAGTTGATGTACTGTTACGACTGAATGCGTTTTAAAAATTATGATATTGTTCCCCTGACCCAAAACCAGTCATAATCGAAATTGATTCTGACACAAATCAAGCTTTCCATTGATGTATGGTTGTTAGGATAGGACAATATTTGGCCGAGATACAACTACCGGTATTTGAAAATCTGGATTCTGAGGGTGCAGAAAAATCTAAATATTGAGGAAATGGCCTTTAAAGTTGTCCAAATCCTATGATTGTTGGCATAAAAGAAAAATCAATAATTTTTACCCATACAATGTTTTTTGGCTATTGCTAAAAAATATACCCAAGCGACTTAAGACTGTTTTGTGTTCCAGGGTCACATATAGCACTCATTTCATGCAATCTATACCTCTTTTTTTCAGAGGAGACTGTTCCATGTCGTACGGAAAGACCTTGAGGCTTCTGTCATATATTTTTAATAAGATAATAGCTGTGTGAAACTAATGTGTGAAAATGGATTCCCTTCTCTTTGCCTCTTGTATTTACTTTCTATTTCTGTTGGTTTCAGGCAAGTGATTTACTCCCTTTATATTGAAATGCCTGGATTGATTTTGCAATGCAATAAAGCCTATAAAAGTATGTTTATTTAAGCTGTCCAAGGGCTTTGGTGTGTTTATTTGCCAAAGTGTATGGGTCAGGACAAAGTACACTGTGAAAGAAGAATTGAAAGGCAGAAAGGCATAAGCTTAACTATCATGGATTTCAGTACTGTGTAGTTTTATTAAAACATTTACATAAAAAAAAAGAAGTCAGATTTGTTCAGTTTAAAAAAGGTACCCGTTTAATTATGGCTAATGTAGTTGTTTTACACATGTTTTATGTGCTGAATGATATTGTTGTAATTGCAAGTTGTCATGACAAAATTTTAACAAATAAGAGCCTTGCTTAATATTCTGTCTGTGAAGGTCCGGTTGACTATAGTTGTGTCCAGCTCTTCAAAAAAAGCAATAATTACTCTTATACCTTTAATTTGTTTTGGAATTTGTTTATAAATTTTGGTATGCATTCTTTAAGGTCACTAACATTAACCTAACTGTAAAAAAAAAAAAAAACAAACAACTTTAATTTACTGATGCCCTATAAGTATGATTAAAAAAAACATATTTTTGGCTTGTGCTGAAGACATCTGTGAGCATTCATGATCATTGCATGCATGAGTGTGTTTGTGTATCTTCACTCAGACCACAGTAGGATCTAAGAGCTTGAGAAATGTTTGGAATTTGTCATGTCTGCCTGTGAATCTGTCATCAAACCTACAATTGTCTCCCAACATCCCGTTTATTCTAGTTTCAGTCCCTGCACAGCAGTGGCTTTTCTTCACTAGACTCATTGTTGACTCTAAGAAGGAAACGGGCTTCTCTTTGAAGTGGCTCTCCATACACATTTTTGGAAACTATTTGTAAGGCTCTAAAATGAACATACACGTGATGTATCACTTTTACAAAAACTGCAATTTTTTGTGTGTGTGTGTGTGTGTGTTAAAACATTGCATTCTTGAGGCGTGACTGCATCAAAGTGAGTAAGACCAAATTAATATTACAAAGATTATATAATTTCAAATAAATGCTGCACTTTTAAACTTTCTATTTATCAAAGAAGCCTGAGACAAATAAAAGTTCATGTTACTTTCCACAAAAATATTAATCACTGTTTTCAACACTGATATTGTTTGTCTCGCGCACCAAATCAGCAAACATTAGAATTAATTTCTGAAGGCGTGTTACCCTGAAGATTTGGAGTTATGACTGCTGAAATATGACATTTTTTAAATCATTCAAATCATGCTGTTAGTTTTAAATGTATCATATTTTAATTATATTAGTCCGTTTACTGTATGCGATATTATTTTAATCCAATAATTGCAGTCTTGGTGAGCTTAAGAGACTTTCAAAAACATTAAAAAGTCTTATTTTAAACAAGTTTCTACCCTGAAAAAAAGTCAAAGAGCCAGACAGCCAAAGGACAGTCAGCACAACATTCATCGGTATGATGGAATAAATAAATAAAATGAGCAGACGACGGGCTTGCTTTAATGTTAATGAGGCATATTGATCAAAGTCAACAGTAAAAATCGGCAGACAGATAATAGGTGAGTGGAGGCTTCCTCTGGGAGAAGACGGCAGATCTGGAGTGAATAAAGGCCTGATGATTCAGGAAATAAGTGTTAACCATAGTGATGAGATATTATACTAATATTCCTTAGCTTAACAGTAGGTTAACCAATTAACCAGAGTTTTATATTTATTTTAAATGATAAACTATTTCAATTATAAACTTGCAATTGTACGAAAACATTCAGTTGAATAAAATATTCTTTTAGAATTACTTTTATATTATTTACATAGAATAAAATAAGAGCTATAACAATGAATTATTTAGATACCGTTAATTAAATAAATAAAAACATGCACTTTCACAGACTAACAGACACTTAAGGAATCACCATTGGTGTGAATTATTGATTGAGAGAGACATTCTGATGAGGATGGGTTTGGACCGGTGCTATTTAATTAAGGAAATGTACTCTTTCTCTTCCGTTTTCTTTTGTCAGCACAAACACCTCGATGGAAGAAGAGGCGCACTGAGGACACTTCAGCACAAAGAGGCCAATCATTCCTCAAGCAGATCCCTTTCCTGCCTCAAATTACAGCTTTTGATTCAATTTGATGTCTGAAGAAGTTTTTAATGTCTGCTGTCTGCGCTGAGATATACAAACTGCAGATATTCCTGTGACACCCGCAATAGAAAGAGAATTAAGGCTTATTTATGATCAAATTATTCACAGGTAGGCCATATCTCAGTGTAGCCTACTTTAAAAACAAAATATATCCAAAAGACTTACCATTTATATAATGGAGATGTCCTTTAAGACACTCCGCTTCGTTATAACGTGTTCAACGAACTCAGTGCTATATGAACAGGTGCAGCTTGATGCGGAATGATCTGTTTCAAATTCAGGATTATGGAGCCTGAGTAATTGGTGATGGAGTATAAAAACAGCAGGTGATATTGACCTCACAAATATGCATTACACTGAATGAGGGCCAGTGAAGCAGCTGCTACTTACTCAATGACAACAGAACGTTTTTAAGGGTTAAACTTTTGTGGGTGAACATTTACTTACTGGTAAACCTTCCTCAACCCATATCTGCATTAATTGTTTCACTTCTCTTCTAAAAAACATCACATAAATGTGTCAAAATCAATAAAACTGTATGTACAAATAAGAAAGAGGAAAAAGTCTTTGTTATAGACTGAATGAATTTGTTGATTCCAAAGGCATTTTGTGTCTCTGTAACAGATGTCCGTCCGTGGTACAGTAAGCGAGAATGAGAAACATACTTTGAATTGGGGATACTTTGCTCAGAAACTGGTCTTTAGGAATTTTCTGGTACCATAATCCTAGTTTTACACCTTCTTATCTTGTATCTTGATGAATGAAAAGGTCTGGCAAAGACAAGACATGTTAATCATGGAACAGAGAAAGAGAAATGCAAGGATCAAAAATAGCAAAGATTCATGATTCAAAGATTTAAAAGAAAGGGTTGGCTGTAAAACCTTTTTAAATTGTGTTATGATATTACACAATGTTTTCTTGGATGCACATAGATTCTTGGGGTATTCCACTTCTGATTTTATATCTGTGATATATAGAGAAATTATGACTAATTCAAATATTTTCTACACTTTGTTACAGTTCTTAAGGTCGGAATATTGCATTAAAATGAATCTGTGACAGTTTTTCTTCTTAAGCTTTGATTTGAGAAAAACACTTTCTTATCACCAATTGATAAGAAAGAAATGCAATCAAGCTACATGCAAAGCAGAACTTTCTAATAAAATCTCGAAATTATACATTTTTACATTATAAATTATTTAACAATTAAACTCCGCACACCTGACGACAATAGATAGGTGCGTTGGAGGCAAAGACCAACCAGGTCAAAAAATTAAAAAGCAAAAAACTAATCACACTACCTATGCAAAAATTATCAAAATATTTATTGACTACGTTTCGGTCGCATGACCTTCATCAGGAATTGTTTTTGTTGTAAAACAAAATAAAAAAGTTAAATATAATATCATTTTAAATACTCCTGCTGGATGCACTGTAATTTCATAGATTTTGTTTTTTTTATTTTTTATTGTTTTATTTTATTTTTTAGTGTCTTATTTTTTAAAACTTATTTTTTTTGACTTGCATACGGGTTTTGTACTCATTACCCAGTGCTGGTAATCAAGCCTTCATACGCCTGATAGAGGAAAACAGAGTGTGTGGGAAGAGCAGAGGGGGCAACTCAGTGACATAACCTGAGCTGGTATAAATGGTATTCTGTCTTGCCTGATTAGGTATGAAAGCTTAGGCGTGAACATGTTTCCCTCTGATTATAGTCTAAAGAGCATCAAACTCCAAGCCACACTTTATTTCAGCTTGCTGTCTGCTAGCACAGTCAGTGCGACCTGCCACTGTATACAGTTACAGGTTGGACTCAACAAGGAAACCTAATAACTTCATGAACACCCACCAAAATGGGCCAGACATCAAATTCTGAAACAGCTGAAGGAACTGCTCGGCTAAAATGCAGGTCTATTAACCTCCTCTCATGCTGCCGCCAGTATTTTGTCAAGGTATTTCCTCCTTTAAGTTACCATTGCTGTTTTAAATCTGTGTAGATTTGTGACACAGGAAGAATTTGCGCTTAAGAAATCCACAAGTAGCGAGGATTTGTGCAGTGTTGCCAACTAATTTTCAGAGAAAGCTGCTAAATGAAGGTCGATTTGTTGCTAAAAGTTGCTAAATGACGTTGTGATGTCATTGCTCTGCAAAATTGTCACATCATCAAATCTCAGCAAAAAATATATTTTATGTTCATTTAGATTTGTTTGTAAAATAATATGCATGATATAATATTAAAGTATAAATAACTGTATTTTTAAATGCATTGAATTATTGAAAACGTACACATTTTTGAATGATTTCAATTTAAGTTTTTTTAATAGCTAGTAAACTCTACACGTTCTCAACAATTATGTTTTAAGCAGTGTATTAGTAGTTAGTTTGTATGCTACACTCTAAGAAAAGTCTGGCACAATCTACTATGTTAATATGAAAGAATTTTCCGTAATGGTGTTTTACCTGCATTTTAAATTACGCATTGTGTTTTCGGGTTACAGGGTTACAAAGAATGATGGATAATGGATAATGTCCTGAAAGACTTTCCATTTTTCTTACAGCGTACTAACTGATCAACAATCACAGGTACAAGCTACTAACAAAGTGTATCATAAATGAACAATTATTCAATTATCAACAACAAACAAAACAAAAAACAACACAAAAAAACAAAAAAACAAAACAACAAAAAAATCAACCAACAAAACAAAACAAAAAACAAAAAAAACAAAAAAACAAACAACAAAAAACAACACAAACAAAAAAAAAAAACAACAAAAACAAAAAACAAAAAACAAACAAAACAACAAATCAAAAAAAACAAAAAAAAAATAATAAAAAAAATAAAAAAATAAAAACAAAAAAAAAAAACAAAAAAAAACAAAAACAAACAAAAAAAAAAAACCAACAAAAAACAAAAAAACAAAACAAAACAAAAAACAAAAAAAAAAAACAACCAAACAAAAAAAGTCACAAAAAACAAAAAACAACAAAAACAAAAACAACAAAACAAATCAAAACAAAAAAAAAAAACAACAAAAAACACAAAAACAAAAACAACAAAAACAAAAAACAAACAAAAACAAAAAAAAAAAAAAAAAATCACAAACAAACAAACAAAAACAAAAAGCCAAAACAACCAAACAAACCAAAAAAAAAAAAACAACAACAAAGTCCAACACATCAAAACAAAACTCAAATAAAAATAAAAAAAACAAAAACAAAAAAAAACAAAAAAAACAAAAAAAAAAACAAAAACAAATCAAAACCAAACAAAAAAAAACAACCAACAAAAAACAACTCAAAAAAACAAACAAACAAACAAAAAAAAAAAAAATCAAACAACAAAAAAAAAAAACAAAAAAAAAAAAAAACAACAAAAACAAACAACCAAAAAAAACAAACAAAAAACAAACAAAACAACAACAACACCCCAAAAAACAAAAAAAACAAACAAACAACAAAAAACCAAAAAAAAAAAAAACAAACAAACAAAAACAAAACAAAACAAAAAAACAAAAAACAAACAAAAACAAAAACAAAAAAAAACAAACAACAACAAAAAAAAAAAACAAAAACAAACACAAAAAAAACAACAAAAAAAAAACACAAAAACAAAAAAAACAAACCAACAAAACAAAAACAAAAACAAAAAAAACAAAAAAAACAAAAAAAAACAAAAAACAACAACAAAAAATCAAAAAAACAAAACAAAAAAAAACAAAAAAAATAAAAAAACACACACAAAAACAAAAAAACAATCAAAAAAAAACCACAAACCAACAAAATCAAAATCAAAAACACAAAAAAAAAGCAAATCAAAAAAAAAAAACAACACAAAACAAAAACAAAATCAAAACAAAAAAAAAAAAAAAAACAAAAAAAAAACAAACAAAAACAAAACAAACAAAACAAACAAAAAAGACAAAACAAAACAAAACAAATTATTTCAATTATTATATTATTATTAAATTGAACAATTGCAAATAGCAGCTAACTCGATTCACGTGATGTGTGTACTGCTAGGCATCTGTGGTTTCTTTTTGTGTAATTTGGATGGAAAATGTGTGCCTTTTTATTGTCTGAGTCACTTATCAAAAGTTGCTAAAGGTTGCCAAATCCATTTTTTAAATTGCTAAATTTGTTGCTAGGTGCTTTTGGAAGAAAACGTTGCGAGGGTAGTCTGAAAAGTTGCTAAATTTAGCAACAAAATTGCTAAGTTGGCAACACTGGATTTGTGTGCAGAGTGTATAACTAATAATCGAAGGTGAAAAAAATCTGTAACTCAAAATACAAGAGGTGTGAGCAAGCAATTCCAGTCTTCTAGTAACCTCTAGTGGAGAGTAAATTAAACTGCAGACAGTTTGAAATGTCAAAAGCCTCTCTACAAGATGGACTGCATTTATTTCGTAATAATCAAAAACCATATAACATTAGGATAATTCATCATTGTGTCTGACTGCAGCAGTGAGTGTGCTAGTTTACTCCCGTAGCAAGAAGAGCACGTTTAATCAACTGCTTATCGAGTCTTTAGGCACTTCTTTTATTAACAACAATAAATGGACATGGACTGTTCACAACTGAAATTCTGCCACAAGAACTATACATTTCTGTACATGTCTTGTACGGATCAATTTCTCCTTAAGCAGCCTATAATGCAAATTCAACAAAAAAAAATATTATATCTGCTCACCAGACGAATATGCACAGAAATTAACTTAGGCTATGTTCATGTTTAAAATGTAGAGTATTTTGACTTTGATCTTTGAATGCTGATTTAAATAAGTAGGTTGCGACCCTCTTAATTTCTCAATATCATCACATTTGGCAATATATATATATTATATATATATATATAAAAAAACCGACAATAAAGCCTAAATGGTACGCCAGTGTGGAGCACTTTTTGAAGTAAAAAGTGTGAGCTTAGAATTCAGTTTATTTGAATAACAAACATTTGCTTATCTGCCAAACAAACACAGCCTAGGGATATGACAATTTGCATAATAGTATAGATAGGTAAATTCAATATAAACATCTGGATTTCAGTTTAGATTTAGAACTCAGATTTAAAATAGCATTTTAAATAACCTTTTAGCATTATATTTTCTCAGGATTCACTAACTTTATTGGCACACGTACTCACCAAACGTCATGCATGGAAAACGGTGATTGGTCGAAAAAAATGATTGACAATATTGTAAACCACTTATTGCAGAGCACGAATGAAAACAGACGAATAGCGGCAAGGGGCGGGCATTTTGAAGTGAGCGAGGAAAAATGGCGGCCATCGTGATGAAGTTGAACGGGACTATTTACACAACATTAATGGATTTACCGTACAGTCTGGCGAACAAAATTAGATTATCTACGTTATTCGTATTAATACTCGCTTTTACGAGTAGTAGCTCAGGCGAAAACACATATGAAGATACCACTTACGAATTTCTCAAGCGAGAGTATTCGCTGAGTAAGCCTTACCAAGGTAAGCGTCAATTCCTGTTCCCTCAGTGACGGTAAACCGGTGCCCTGCCAGAAGTTACACCTGTTTTTAAGTCAACTAACGTTAGTTAGAAAAAAAATATTTAAATGAGACCACAGGTTTACAGTTTGGAGGACCACTGTGTCCTTTATTTCTTTTGGTATTGTTTGTTGCCCGTTTCTTGCTCTCGTAACAGTGGCAGTTTTATTTCGCAACTGCAGTGATTTAGTCACAAATCCACAGGGCGGAAGTGCAGGACAGTTAAAGATATTCCGGTTCATGTGCTTTATTAAACAATATGCACTCTGTGTATTTATTACATTCATATTTATAGTTATTCATTTAGCAGACGCTTTTATCAAAATCTACTTGACGATTTAGGAAAATACAACGTTCATCATAAAGAGGCAAATAAACACAGGAAGTACTCGTTATACAAAGTGCAGTTCAGATTAGTACAAGCTAGACAAGGAATACGTTTTTTTTATTGGGATGCATCAAATGGTATGAAGAGATATCGCTTATATCGCATCACATATGTGTATTCCAGGTTTTATTGAGCAACTTTTATCCTGAACTATCCCTTGCTTTACTAGCAGTTACAGCTTGAGGGAGATAAATACATTATTGCTATAGTCTAATATATATAGAGTATCATATTACATTTGTGTAAATGTTGATGTTGTACACAGGACTGGGCTCCGCCAGCTCCTCACACTGGGAGTTTCATGGGAAACACATGATCATGCCTGACCCCATACGGTTGACACAGATTGCAGAGCACCCGATCGTATGGACGTATTGTGAGTCTGAATACAAAAAACCCTGAAACCACCAATTAGACAAAGCTACTATCGCACCTTTTCAGCAAAGAGTTCTTGAGATATGGGTAATGGTAGGCTTGTTCATCATGTGTGTGTGTGTGTGTGTAGCCCTGTTACATCAGGGACTGGGAGCTGCGAGTACAATTTAAGATCCATGGTGAGGGCAAGAAGAACCTGAATGGGGACGGCCTTGCAATATGGCTGACCAAAGAGCGAATGCAAAATGGTACGAGATCATCAATATTGCAAATCTTCAAAATATTGATACTCCGTGATATGACTATGATGCAGTTCTTTTTTTTATATATTCTGTGTTTTCCTCTAGGTCAAGTGTTTGGAAACGCAAACTTTTTTACAGGTCTGAGTGTTTTTGTAGACACTTATCCCAATGATGACAAGCAGCATGAGGTAGATCCCCACTTTATTTATATTATATATTTTTTTTTTTAACCATTAAAACAATAATAATCTAACCTGTTTAATTTCTGTCTCTCATTCAGAGAACGTTTCCTTTCATCTCTGCGATGGTCGGGAACGGGAGTGTTGCATATGATCATGACCGTGACGGACGGCCTACTGATCTTGGTGGCTGCGCTGTTCACGTTCGTAATGTTGAATATGACACATTCCTCCTGATCAGATACATGAAGAACAGACTCACAGTAAGAAACATCTTTACATTCTGTGTTTCTTAGTTCAGACAAAGACAAATACATACATACACTGCTAAACCAGTCTTTCATACTGCTAAGCTGATGCTCATAACAAGGGAGAGGTTAAATGTGCTTGTCTTCTGATGATTGAGATTAAGGAAGTGTTGTTTAGACGGATGTTGGAAAGCAGCCTTTAGTTCTGTATGCACCTTCATTTGCTGTTCTGCCTTTCAGGTGATGACAGATATCGAGGGGAAGCAAGAGTGGAAGGACTGCCTGGATATGCCTGGAGTGAGGCTACCACAAGGTTACTACTTCGGCGCGTCATCAGCCACTGGAGATTTATCAGGTTTGGACCAGCGTCACTCCATTTTAGTCCAGCAGATATTCAGATCTTATGCAAATCATACTCATTTCGGGCCAATCCTAAAATTTCCATAGAATTAATGTTACACTAATTAAAAAACATAAACTAAGTTATAATATCAGTTTGTATATTAAACAAGATTGCAATCAGTTCACCCAATATTTTTTCATCAGTCATAGTAATCAATTTTAAGAGCAATATATTATCTGTCTGCATTCACAAAAAAGAGTGTCTGGAGAGGCTTTTTGCTCTTATGTATTTTACATTAAAAACATGATAGATAATAAAATACGTTTCCATTTACCAGTTCAAGAGATCCACATCTTCTCTAATGTTGAAAATTACTTGATGGAAATGATAGAAACAAGGGCCAGTGAACCCATCACTGCTAGTATACTTAGCTAAATAAATAATATAAAATAAATGTAAAATAATCTTGTTGTTCCCTGGAAATGGAAACATATAGTGGTTTACGTTCTTTATATGTAATGTTATTTTTTTAATAACTGATAGGAATTACTAGCATTTTATTTATTTTTTGCACGTTTGGTTTCTAGATAACCATGACCTGATCTCCTTCAAGCTTTATGAGCTTACAGTGGAACGGAGTCCTGAAGAGGAAGAGGACCAGCAGGAGATCACATTGCCAAGTGTAGACTACCGAGTGAACCCTAATGGTAATACTGTAGTAACAATAAGATTACACCTTCTTTTCATTTCAGTATATGTGACCCTGGACCACAAAACCAGTCATAAGGGTCAATTTTTTGAAATTGAGATTTATACATCATCTGAAAGCTGAATAAATAAGCTTTCCATTGATGTATGGGTTGTTAGGATATTTGGCCGAGATACAACTATTTGAAAATCTGGAATCTGAGGGTGCAAAAAAAACTAAATACTGAGAGAATCGCCTTTAAAGTTGTCCAGATGAAGTTCTCAGCAATGCTTATTACTAATCAAAAATTAAGTTTTGATATATTTACGGTAGGAAACTTACAAAATATCTTCGTGGAACATGATCTTTACTTAATATCTTAATGATTTTTGGCATAAAAGTCTAGTTTTTTTGGCTATTGCTAAAAATATACCCAAGCAACTTAAGACTGGTTTTGTGGTTCAGGGTCACATATGATATTTTACAAAAGCAGAAATGTTTGTATCTTACAACATCTTATGTTTTCTTGACACAGTTCTTGTGGAGGATGAAGGAAGGAGCATCATCACCACCTTCTTTCTCTTCATTGTTTCAGTCGTTGTGCTGGTTGTAGTAGTAGTGGTTATTCTCTTTCTATATAATCACTATAAAGAGAACCGCCGCAAACGCTTCTACTGAGCAAATTGAAGAGCAAGTGACAGGAAGGAAATGGGACGAAAGATCCAACATGAGTGTGACTGGCATTTTTGCAATGGGCCGCTTCTGGTCCTCACCTCTGTTCCAAACAGGAAGGACCTGAAGGCCAACGCTGAACTAAAAGCCATACCTGACCTCTCCAAGTGAAAAGCAACCACCTCAATCATGATTATGATCTCAAAAAAACTGTTCAAGAGTATTTGAATGGCTGTGCATCTGTTTTTGAAGGTCTCTTTGGATTTTTGTGTGCGTTTGCTGTATTTTTGTACCAGTTACACTGACCTTGGCCTTTCACCCAGAGGCAGCACGGAGAACTATGTGTGACAGCATGTACAGAGACACAATAGTTTAACAAACTGTTGTATTCTCAGGTTGCCTACTGTAATCCCAAAAGCCCTTGTGTTTTTCTTTTAATTTGGACAGAGATGAATCAAAAGAAAATACGAACATCACCCTGACCTTGACCTCCATCTGTCACGATCATCTCATCAGCTGTCAGCAGTCATGTTTTAACTTATGTCAAATTGATTAAACTTGATATTCATCCTTACATAAGTAATGCTGCCCAACTATACTGTTATAAACAGACAGTAACAACCATCAATGTGAATGTGAAGAATGTTTTCCCAGATGTCTGTTTTGTAATATATATGATGTCTTTTGTTATATGTGATCCTGTTTTAAGTATCAAAAGCTGCACTGAACTGCTTGACCAGAAGTAGCTTATCTGGAGTTACTTTGGTTTGACATGATTTAACCACTTTATCTGACAGTTCCTGTTAAACCTTTATATTTAATGTTTTCATGGCCTTATTTGAATACTATGTTTAATAATCTTATTGATGAAGCCGTGTCTATTCCTGTATCTTAAAATCTTCCGGAAAGAGGTGGCGATGGAAAGCTGGTGCAGCAGTTCGACAGTTCCTGGTTTTTTTTTTTCAATAATTGCACTATTGCAAAGATATGCAAGGGGTTTTGCTTTTGTCCATGTTCCAGTCTTTCCTATCACTTGTAGTCGCTGCTCTCTACAGTTGTGCAACATTTGTCAATTGTTTTATACTGGGAGAGATTACATTGCCGTTCTCATCAGCTCAGTGATTGAGCAAGCTGCTGTAACAAACCGATGTTTTCATGGTTGTCACCAACATGTTGAAACGTCTAAATTAAACATTTAAAGATTATCTTATAACTGGATGTTTTGTATTGTTTTCTGTCTCAAGTTTTTAGTATGATTGAAGATAAAATGTTAGGAATAATAAATATTTTACAAGGGCTTTTCAACCCATAATTACTTGTATACACTAAAAAAAAAATATCTTATATATATATATATACAACTCAAAATAGCCTAAACTAAAACTACACTGAGTTATAGGAACTTAAATTTTAAGTTGATCACTCAAAAAAAAACTACTTTAAGCATAATTGAGAAATGGCACTGAAACCAATTAAACGTATCTATTCCCGTTCAAATTAAAAGCTTATCTGCCATTTATACTTTACAAACAAGTAATGAATTACTTTTCACCAACATTAGTGCAATGCTAGTTTATCTGGTCAGTGTTGTGCATAGCTTGATGTAGCCACAACCTAACCACAAGCTACTCTTCAGCACAATGGTAACCATAAAACCTACGAACATAACAGAAACTCTTTTAAATGTCAAACATAGCTTTAAACACTAACAGGTCTTTATTAAGACTCACTCTAATGCAGTGAACCTCCAATCTGGCCTCGCGCGATCCACTTTCCCTGCAGAGTTTTAGCTCCAACCCTAATCAAACAACTATACCTGGGATTTTCTAATGATCTGAAAGACATTGATTAGCAAACTCAGGTGTGTTTGATTAGGGTTAGAGCTAAACTCTGCAGGAAAGTGGATCTCGCGAGCTAGATTTGAGGATCACTGCTCTAATGTCAACATTTATTCTCCTTATTCTATCCTATATGCAAAGCTTGCTGCATGGGAAACAGATATTAGCAAGACAAAATTAGCAAGAGAAGTTAATTAATGCACTAGGAATTTTCCTTTAAAGGGGTCCATAGGATCACATGCACTTTTACAAGTTGTTGGAACTGCAGGTGTGTTGGCAGTGTGTCAACCACCCTAAAATGATAAAAATCCACTGATGTTTTTTTTTAAATCTCGTTAAAGCTGTACCCCTTCCTCAAATCGAGCCGATCTCAGATGCCTGTCTGTGTGACGCACAGACAGCTCCCTCCCACCATAGTTTGATTGACAGTAGCGTTTCAGCACAGACTGGACGGGTGCTTACCTCAGACCCGCCCTGAGTGAGCTGTCATCAGTCCGCCATTGTTTCAACACCGGAGTAGGTGTAGACAAGAATGTCTCAGATTAAGCGATTGAGGTGTTTTGTTTTTGGATGTAATAATGAACATAGCAGTCTCATTTACTCCCGACATCTGAGCCGCTGAACTCGCAGTGGATTATGTTTGTTTTTGAAGGGAATGTGTCCCCTGATCTGCCTAAATGCATCTATGTTCGCTCGAGTCATTCGTGATTCAGCCTCATCTACAGAAGAAGTGAGTTTGTTTTGTAATGAATCTTTGCAAATCCCTTTCCTAATAATGTGCTAATTAGCAAGTTTCACGATGATTCTTTTTTAAAGATCATTATGTTGTGTATTTGGTGTAACAAAATATGTTGACATGCTTTAATAATCAAAACACATTATTTTTCAAATACTGTAAATTATTGTAAGTCCTCTATGCCCCGCCGCTCTCAAACACTTCGTTTTCTACAAAATCCCTCCTTCCGACAAGCGCTGGTGCTGATTGGACAGCTATCCAGTGCATTGTGATTGGCTGAAAACCGCAAGCACTCGTCGGAAATGTAACGCCCCTCACCATAATAGCAGCTTCATCTTTCAAAATAAATGTAAAAAATGTAAAGAGTGGCGTGACAGACACAGTGATGAAGCTGGTATGTTTTTGCAGTACACAATCCACAGTTAAGACAGCTGACTCCACTGGTCTTAGAACTTTAGACTCTCCATCTCTCCTCTCCTCACACACACGCACGCACCGCGACGCACGCCACAACCACACCACACACACACACACACACACACACACACACACAACACCCACACCACAAATGCGCAAAAACTCCGCATTTGAACATTCAAATGCAAATACTTAAACTAATAACAAAACTGTAGCTGATTCCGAAGCGCCAGATTGTCATAGCAAAGTCAGAATTACCTCTTCTCCTAGGTTCACGAAACGGTCTTCCATAAAATGCATTGCTGTTCTGTTGTAAGTTATCTTAAATATTCCTAAATGCATCTACGTTCGGAAGGCCAAATAAAGTGCTTTTACTTTCACACTGAAACACAGCGTCTCCCTGACATGGCTGCTTCAACACTAACTGCTGTTACTGAAACCACTCCTTCTTTCTTTGTGTGCACATTTGGGGGCATTATGCTAATATTCCCACATAGTGAAGTAGATATGTGGGGGCGTGTTAGAATGAGCCATTTTAGGGGGGTGTGGCAGAGTCTTAACTTTGATAAAGAATATCTCTTTGGTTTTGAGACTTTACTCTTTGCAACTTCAGGGATCTTATCTATCCACAATCACACTCCAAGTAACACTCCAAAGAGAAAGGAAAAAAAAAAATAGCATCATATGACCCCTTTAAAAAGGAAACGCAAAAATGCAATAGACCAAAAAAGGTCTAATCAAAATATTATACTTTATTTTCCATAGTTCCATATGCGGGAGACTGGAGGAAAGCCTTGGGCTTGAAAACGTTTGCTCCTTGGTCTGTTTCTAAGCCACTTTGCACTTTTGTCACTTTTTCACTTTTGCCTATGGAAAATAAAAGATAGTTTTGATAGACCTTTTTTGGTCTGATTGTATTTTTCCAGTGTGTGGACAATTTCAGCTACCTGGTTGTCTAAACTTCCTCTTTTTTTTCTATGCACCTGAGAATTCATTGTTTTTTCCTGCTTGATAGCTTAAATTACAAGGCCATCAAACTAATGTTTGCAACTTAAATGTTTAAATAAATCAAACAATTTCAGCTCTCCCTCATAGGAAAATAAAAACAACACAGGAAAGAAAACTGACTCGAGCCATTTCATGAGCTCCTTTAGAATGTATGAACTAAAAAAATACAGGGGACCTAGTAGCAAAACTTAAATAAACTGGTGTGCTGGATGGAGATAACACAGGAGAAAAATATATCTGAAAATGAGTCTCAGCTCTCCTCCCCCTTTCAGCTCATTATCTTGCATACATTAGCACAGTGGTACTTTTCCTCAGTTTTGGTTCCTCAGACTGAAATGAGCCATGAATCTTATTTTATTGGTGGGAAAGAATGTTATAGTGCATCCCCTTCAAGTAAAGCAAAGTGTGATTAAATTCCAACCCAAGCTTCTTTATTTTAGGATGATGTTCTCTGGTCAGTGTTTTCACATACGAAGATCTAAAACGATATGATTTACCTATAATAAAACATAATAACTTTTCTCCAGCATGCTGGGTTAAGTACATTGTAATCTACATTATAACCCTATAACCTGATTATGGTGTGTAGATAATCTTTGCAGTGTTTTTACATAACTATTTCTCGATTTTAACACCCTGTGTTTGGTACTTGATAATCGTTTCACAATTCTCAGGGTTGTCGCCTAAAACTGAGAGGTTGAATGAAATTTCATTTTTTTCTCATCAGGCTTGATTGTGTTTCATTTCCCTTTCTCCAGTTTCTATGCATTTACTGGGTCTGTCCCTGTCTACTGGTTACCAGTAAAGAGGAACAGTACAGCTCAAAGCAAGCCAATGACAAAAAAAAACCTGTCACAATGAGACATATGAAGCAGTTTTTGGCAGGGTACGTTGAAATGTAATAGGTTTACGGTTAAAATTACCCTATTTAAAATGTATAAGTAGGTCACTATTTTCAATTTTTTTTTTTTTGCTTTATTTAAAGTGTATGTAGCTGATAATATTTCATTACTTTTTGATTGCTTTTCTACATTACTAATGTTTTCAGTTGTTAATCATTTTCAAACATTTAAACCAGGCAAGGTTAACCTTACAATAGTACTCAACACTACAACCCCAACTCCAGAAAAGTTGGGACATTTTGTAAAATGCAAAAAAATCAAGAATCTGTGATTTGTTAATAATCTTTAACTTTTATTTAACCAACTTAAATGCATTTTGTAAATATAAAACCAAATTAGTTTTGATGGCCCAAAAAAAATTGGACAGAGGCGAAAATTAAAAGAGAAAGGGTCAAGGAACAATCCCAATTAAACGTTGTTGAACCGTTCACAGTAGCCGTGGAATTTGGTAACAGGTCCCAGGTATCATGTTTGGGTATAAAGAGCATCTCAGGCTTTGGAAGCAAAGCTGATCATGACATATCGCTTTGTGCCAAATTTCATTGAGATACTGTTGGGTGTGTGTGTGTGTGGTGTGTGTGTGTGTGTTGTGTGTGTGGGTGTGATACAAAAATTCCATTACCCCCTTTGATTGTTAAACATATTTTCATCTCTGATTTTTTTTTCTTAGTAACTGTAACTGATTACAGTTACATTTATTTTGGGTAACCCTTTATTTTAAGGTGTTCTTGTTACACATGTTTCATGTACTTACTATTATAATAACAATAAATTATGCAATTACATGCAAGTAACCCTAATCCTAAACCTAACCATATAGTAAGTGCATGTAGTTAATTAATATTACTCAGTACTTAAATATTTAATTACACTGTAACAAGGACACCTCAAAATAAAGTGTAACCTTATTTTGTAATTAAATGATGTAATTATGTTACATGTAACTAGTTACTCCCCAATACTGATGATGCGACAATATGTGTAATCATTCAGGGATTTCCCCCTTAAAAATCACTTTTTTTTTGTCTTCATGTCAGTGTTTTTAATGAGAAGACCGTTTACCAAGAAAAGTGGGTGATTGGTGAAACATTTTTAACTAAATAACGTAACAGCATGTTGGCTTCCAATTTGAATGTAACACAGAGACATTAAAAATGTCCCTAAAAAGTGTAAACACAAACACATACGTGACCCTGGACCACAAGACCAGTCATATTGCACGGGTATGTTTGTAGCAATAGCCAAAAATACATTGGGTCAAAATAATAGATTTTTTTTTTTTTATGCCAAAAATCATTAGGTTATTAATTAAAGATCATGTTCCATGAAGATATTTTGTAAATTTCCTACTGTAACTATATCAAAACGTCATTTTTAATAAGTAATACGCATTGCTAAGAACTTAATTTGAACAACTTTAAAGGTGATTTTCTCAATATTTTGTTTTGTTTGCACCCTCAGATTCCAGATTTTCAAATAGTTGTATCTCAGCCAAATATGTATATGTCCTATAATATTATAAATATGTCCTATCCTAACAAACCATACATCATGGAAAGCTCATTTATTCAGATTTCAGATGATGTATGAGCTCAATTTTGAAAAATTGACCCTTCTGACTGGTTTTGTGGACCAGGGTCACATATGTGCTGGCCCATTATATTGAATTTACAATTGCACCTTTACTATTTGTGCAACAAATATGCGTTAGTGTTAAGAAATTGCTAGTAAAATGTTAAAATTTTTTCTGATGCACATTTTATTTGTGCCGTTTTATTAGTAAAGGTAAAGTGTAAAGTGATCTTGTGTGGTTTTAGCATGAAGCATTGTGCATCATCTATGTGTGCACAAAACCACAGGTTGAGTTGTTTCCCAAGCTTCTCTGTAGCAGATGTATTTGGGCACATGCATATGAGCCCATATATGTGGTATAATGACGCTGAATCACACTTTTTTTCATAGCGCCTCATTGTCATTGGTCTTCTTAAACACCCCTACACTGTCAGTTAGACACTGCGGCATTCACAGAGGAAGTAAGATATGATGCACTCCCACTGCCAGTGACAGATTTGAAGAGCAACACAGTCACAAAGGGCGAGTCCAACTGTCTTAATTGAGGATTATTCTTTGGGGCATCTTTACAGAGTAAATTAAAGGTAAGTATATGAAATTTTCTTGACTTTCATGTTCATTCTAATTTAAGTAAGTGATACTTTCCTTACTGTACTCACATTGTTGCTTATTAAAAATAGGGTCTTTTTAATAGTCTTTTATAACATAGACATGTTTTCATAAAACTTCCAGTTCATGTTTCATGTCATTTGACATTTTTATTTATCTTAATCTGTTTTCAGCAAGTAGTGTTGGAAAAGTAAACTACTGCTTGTTCTGGTAAAGGAGGTCGCACAGGAAACGCACGACAGCCCGTCAAATTCTACACGGGCCTCTATTTAGCAGTTTCATGTGTTAGATTGCGCTATGTCTGGTCCACCTTCAGTTTTGGGGGAAGAACAGGAAAGCTTTTTTCTGATTTTACTGAGTCAGTGATCTTTATGTTGTGGATGCAAGCAGTTTGGGAAAGAACACAAGGTCTTGATGTGAGAGAACAGTTTAACATCAGCTCCGTGTGTTTGATAACTTTTGCAGAACGCAGTGGAAGATGTCGTGCCTGAAGTGTCTAAAGTACACCATGTGTGTGGTGAACTTTGTCTTTTTTGTATGTATCCATTCTCGGACTGTCTCATCATTATAATATACAATGGCTTTTCACATTTAGAATTGTTCATCTCAGGCCATTCTAAACCCGCTCTCTTGTTTGGTTGAAATTACCATTACAGGTCTGTGGGGCTACTGTCTTTGGATTTGGCATCTATTTGATGACATTCTCCAGGTTCTCTTCCCTACTCCCCAGTCTTCAGGCTATGAGCATCGCAAACTCGGTTTTCATCACTGGGATCATTATCACCTGTGTCTCCTTCTTGGGCTTTCTTGGAGCCCTGAAGGAAAATCGTTGCCTGCTTATATCTGTGAGTCTCAAGAAGAACATTGTTAGCATCCATCATCACTTACAGGGGAGGGGGGCGTTGCATATCTCCTGTGTCCACTAAAGGATAACACTGGGCAAGAAATTTTTGAGCATGCTGTTGCCAGGCAACTTGGGTTAATTTGCTGATCAGAGCGGCAACCAGGTGAGACACAGGGCCCATAACCAATCTAAAGTATCCAGATAGAAATTTGTTACTCGTTCTCAGTGGGAAAGTGCCCAGGAAACATTGCTGACAAAAAGTTGCCTGGCAAAATTGCTCAAAAAGCTGCCCGTGTATCATCAGCCAAGTTTAACTGTCTGGGTTCTTTATAAAAAAAATTTTTTTTTTAAACTCGGTATCTCTTTTTGTTTGGTTGGTTTAGTTCTTCATACTGTTGTTCATTCTAATGTTGGCTGAGCTGACTGGTGCCTGCCTTTTGCTGATGTACGAGAGAAAGGTAAGAAACTGAATTTGAATTTGGAAGCAGAGTACATGTGAGGAAAAATTTATCAGACTGTGCTTTTTACTCACAGATTGAGGAGTTCATTGATAAAGATCTTAAGAATGGTTTAGAAAAATCCAATGAGAGCAGACGCAATGGAACAGTTGAAGATGACTGGGACAAAGTGCAAATGGCTGTAAGTGTCCATTTAGACTGTGCTTCTCTTTTATTTCTTGAGAAAAGTCGGCTTACTCATCATCACACATAGGCAGCAGAATATTATGCTGTTTTTTTCTTTACAGGCACACACTTGTTCTTAATAAATAAATACTCAATTACAGTTTTTCTTATAAATCAACAGTTTCATTGCTGTGGAATCCATAACCATACAGACTGGGGGACACATGTACCGAACTCATGCATCGAGTATAGAAATGAAACACATTATTGGCTGCAGGTAATACTGCACTCATATCCATCTCTATAGGAGCTATATAGCAAAACTATATTAATGAAACACAGATATATGGAGATGCACATCAAATTTACACATCTGTGCAGCCGATTCAATCTTATATCACATGTATTGTCTTGATTGTTGCACTTAGGGTTGTTTCACAAAGCTGAAGGGTGCATTTGATGAAAACCTCTTGAACACAGGGATTAGTGTCATTGTTGTCTGCGTTATTGAGGTACGAGTTTCCATATGAGGCTTTATGTCTTGTCATAGTCACCTTAGCTAATCGAAATAAATTGTATGAGACCCCACATAACAGATTAAAAATTATTAAATGATTATCATTTATAGGACTATATATCAGACTACATATATCAGGACTATATGATATATCATTTATCAGTTTTGTTTAGCAGCTATTGCTTTACACTTCATGCAGATCACTAGTGTAATATGATAATTAAAGGTATTTTTATTAACATGACTAAACATAATCTCTCCCCTTGTAGGTCTTGGGTATGTGTTTCTCAATGACCCTGTTCTGCCACATAAATCAAACTGGGTTAGGATACAAATGATCAAACACAATGTTTGCATATTTCACAGTTTGTGTTTTTAATAACTATTGTCACACAAATACCCAAAGACAGCCAGTAAAAGACAAGATGGCTCGCAGTTCTTACATGGATGCTTGGTTCATGGTTCTATGTATATGGTATCTGTCCTCTAAGAAGCATTGGTACAAAATCCATAATTATTGTAACTTCATTATTGTTATTATTATTATTATTTTGCATGTATGATTTACAGTTATTAGAGCAGTTAAATCAGAACTGGTTAAAAAAAAAAAAAAAACTCAGCAGTATTATTTTGCCTTTGGCCATCACAGCTTAAAAGGAAACTTTCTAGGGGGTTTTAGACACTGAATTCACCCACTTTCATCTGAATGTCAAGTTATAAAAAGGGTGTAAGAGAGATTTTCCATGATGACTCATCTTTACACAAAAATATAATGGCATATTACACTGTATATAAGTACTGATTTTTTTCACGTCATGTAATTATTTTTGACCTAATATGTTGCTGTAATTGACTTATATAGAGTATAATTGACTTATGTAAAGATGAACAATGCAAAGCATTTATTTCTTATCACTTCCTTTTCCGACTAGCCGTAGCAGTGACTAAACCATGTGATTTCGAAGAATATGCACAGGGTGGAAACCACACGTGCTTATTTAAAACCATTTACACCATCTGTAATGCATATTGTTTTTTTCATTTTCTTTGCAAACTAATGTAAATTAAACCAAGACAGAATGAAAATGTTTTCTCTCCTTTTTGAAACATTAAGGCAAATGCCAGCATTATGCTTGTGGTTGATAGAGGAAGTACCAATAGCAAATCAACACTTCCTCTAGTGTCATGATCATGATGGGTGGCTTGAAATGATGGTTTCCGTTATGAGATTGCATTTAAAGTTCATGAAAGATTAAATGTATTTTGTCAACAGCATTGAAGAAAAAAAAAAAAACTTAATGAAAGCAAACATTTCAACAGTTTTATTGTAGGACAAAATCCTGTCTCCATAATATTTAAGACCCCAAAAAACTAGAAAAGATTTCCTTTACATGTTTTAAAATAATTTTGCTCTTTTTGAACCATCACACAAAAAATAAAAACAAATACAATTTAAAAGTAATCTTTAAAAAGAAAAAGTAACTGTACACGGCAGAATACACCATTTTTCCGCAAACACCCCATAGACATATTCAACTATACACACATTATTGCAGTTCACCTAACATACGCAAAACTAATCTTTTTAAACAAAATTGATCTTTCGTTATATTTCCTGTTCTGAAAAATGGTGGCTAAAGTTTCACCCTTTTGCATTTGTGCCCTTGTGCAAAAGCAGAAACTGAATCTTATATACTGTCTGATTATCTTATTTTGGGCTTAATGGAAACTATAAAAGTGTGAACAAATGAGGTGCTTGCAAAGATACAAGGAGAAAAAAAAAAAAGTCTTTGTCCCACATGTATCCAGAGGGACGTTAAAGCCATTAAGGCAATGCTGCAAACATCCAAAGTTGCCAGAAGTAGTTACTGTTCTGATGATCTAGGACCAGTTATGGTTTCTCATACAAGGCAGGCTGGAATTTGGTGGGAAAAACAGTTCCTAAACCAGTGTCTAATTCTATAGAGGTTTCTCGGCTGTCGTTTTAAAGCCACATAATTCATTTATAGCTTTAATTGTATCATAAATCTCAATAGGACTAGCTGTGCATCCAAATCTATACAAAAATAAACCGATAGTCTTGCTTTCTCAACCGTTATGAATAGAGAAGAGCATATAGTGCCATCTACAAATGCTTGATAACGCAATTACCCCCTTTTGTACGGAGCGATATTATTACCACTGGTTTCTTCGGAAAATCCTACACTTGGGAGTACCACATCATCATTCTACAAGAGTCCAGAAGCACTTGCAAGCCAGGTTTGTCTGAAACTACAACATATTCATTTCCATTAATCACTGAAGGGATGTGACACCATCTTTCATGAACAAGAGACATAGAAACGCCTAGTGAATCTTCCGTAGGCATCGTATTTGGAATGAGTACAGCTCAACGGGGGACCCAGCCCCATTCGAATATTGCTAGATAAGAACCAAAGCTCTGCCTTTAGTACAAGTGTCAGTTATGAATCAATAAGTTACATATATTAAGACTCCATTTAAAAGGACAGATGGAAAATGTAGATCACATAAGGCCCCATCATTGTAGGCTTCAGTCAGTCCTATTGAAACCAGCTGAATGGGAGGAAAAGGAACTTTAATATTGCTATTAAACAGCACGACTGTATTGCAAAGACATGCTTTTGAGTGTATGGTATAAACTGAACTAACTGAAAGAAGAATACAGCACCCAAAAGCACCCTCACCCCATGCTGCCACAAATTTGATCTGAAGGAAATGCTACGACGTTTCTGTTCTTCCTGCTTTTATAAGAGCCCTAAGAGAAAGGGCGCTTCAGAAGGGAAAAGCGTATCTTAAGTTTGATCGTCTCACTCAAAACTAAAACTAGTCGATTAACCAGGGGTCAGCAGCAGGTCTAAAGTTAGAGCTAAAGTGTTTTCTTTGAAAACTGCTTCAGGGCTTCAAGCGGAACTCCACCTTAAAGCTGCTGTGTGACTACGAAATTTATGGACATTGTTCTCATACACTCAAAAATGACACTTAAGTTTCAAGATGCAAAACCAATCAAAAACATCTGAACTATTGCTCAACACTATCTGAATGTAGAGCTGAGAACAAAATCACTTCAGCAGTGGTTCTTAACTTTTGTTCTGCTGATCCCCTGCTTTGTGCATTTTTGGAGGTCTTCTTTATTTATCACACCTGATTCAGATCATCAGCTCGACCCTGGACCAGGATTAAGAACCTCTGCACTCCAGTATCTCCAAGTGTGAGCTACTGTACAAACGTTCAACAGCACGGGCAGCAACAGGCGACCGGTTAACACCACCACATGCAAACACAATGCATTAGTGCACAAGTTGGACTGGGATGAAGTGTCAGTACTAGTTCACCAGTCTTGCTTATGGTCATCATGTGCCCTTTAAGTTTAGTTTGTGAATTTTTACTCGGTTTTAAAACAAACTATCAATCTTGTTTTAATCCAGAATGCAAATGTACTCATTTCAAAGCAACAAAAGAAAAGTGTAAATTTTCCCTTCCCCATCACTTCAGGAAGTGCACCACTGCTTTGTGCCATTTTCTTGAAATGTCATTAAGCTACACAATTTAAAGCTCACCAACAGAGAAAGAGAAAGCACAAAGGAGAAAGATAATTATTTTTAAAAAATATCTCAAATACACAGCACAATTATTAAGGGCACAAGTCACATGTATATCTAACCAAATCTGATACCAATATTTTCCATTTAAAAAAAAATAACGGAATAAAAAAGATGCCAAAACAATGGCAATGGGCGTATGATCATGTTTATGATCATAAACTGACTGCGAACCAATCTGTGAGCAGAGAGTCTCTGTGACTGATGTAAATGAATAGTCATCAACATTGTGCTATCATTGGCCAATGATTTTCAAGCAAGGAGAACAGGGAGAAAGACAAAAAAAAAATCTCCGTGCTAGTTTGCTTGTTCTAAAGAAAAACGCTAATTTCATCTTAAAGTAAAAAAGTAATGTGTAAGCAACCATAACGCATTTTGAAATATACCTCAAAAAAAGGAGGTCATTAAGATTGTGCCGATACATTGCTGATATGATGCTTGGATTTGGAAATCCATTAAGTGTAGTAAGAGAGCACAGTTGATTTCCTGCTTCTGTTTTAGAAAGCAGCTGGTCAAGAAAGAGTCTAACATTCTCTACAGGCAGCTTTACGGAGGAGCAGCTGGAATGGAAAAGAGGAGGGAGGGAGCATGAACGAGTAGATAAATGTAATGTGTTTGACTATATGTGTGACCGATGAAGTAATTGGGGTGCGCTCAGGAATGTGTGGAATAATGAGAGGAACTCCATGCTGGGAATGATCCTGCACGGCATCTGGGAGAGGAGCGGATCGTCTCACAGAGGCATGAGGCGTGTGGTGTGAAGGAGAAGCGGGTTCAGGTCCTCGGCGTGTACAGCACGGTGTAAAGAGGGCTCAGAGGCACTCCGCTCGATTTTTGGCAACAGATCCTGGACCTGCTCGATGCCCACCAAGATCTGAAGAACAAGCAGAGACGAAACATGAGGCTATCACTTAATCTGACATAACTGTGCTGGAAAGCAGAGAAGGGCTCTGGTTATTCTTACCTGGGGGAAGAGAGGCCGTTCATCGCGTTTGAATTTTAGACAGTCGATGATGAGCCTCTTCATTGATTTAGGACAGTTACTGTATAATTTACTGAGGTCAGGAGACAACAAAAAAAAAAAAAAAACCCCCAAAAAAACAAAATGTCGCACGACCCCACCATGAAAATAAATCTACAGGAAGAGAACAACCAAACATCATAGTTAACTTCTCCTTCTGTGCTCCAAGGAAGACAGTCATACAGTCAACATGAGGGTGAGTTAATGATGATAGTTAGGAGGATAGCTATTTTGGGCTGAACAAAGTTCATTCAAAACTATTTCGAGCTTGAACAGAAAAGGACAATCTATCAGAGTAGTGTCATATGCCTGACCTGATCGCGGTTGTTGATATTTGAATAAGGCAAAGTCCCAGAAATCAGTTCATAGAGCACCACTCCATATCCGTATACATCTGACTGGAAGGTGTATGGGTTAGTGTCTTGCATTCTGATCACCTCAGGGGCCTGAAAAACAACAGCAGAGTTAAAAAAGCTGTACAAATGTACTTCTCAACAATAGATTCCAGATTAAACTACTTCACATAAGTGGTAAGCTACTAAGTATTAGATTCATTGATGAATGAGGTATTGAGCTGGGTGATGATTACTCACCATCCACAGGATGGAGCCACTGGGCTGTTCAACCTGCTGAGAGCCACTCCAGCGAGACTTTACTGTGGCCAGCCCAAAGTCACCGATCTTTACCGTCCAGCCTTCGTGCAGGAAGATATCTGACACATGAGCTCAGGAGTACCATGCAGAACAAAGAATGACTACAATATCACTAGAGAGAATGCATTAGCACTATTATTCCAGTAAATCCTCAACCTCAGCCTTCCATCTCATGCCAGTAATTTAGGTAAATCAGACAATTATTTTTATTTACAAGCATTAAGACCAAAGCGGCTTGGCAATCTACTGGGACAGTGGTTTTGAAACCTCTCCATGAAGTACCCCCAGCCATGCACATTTTGTAGGTCTCCCTGATCTGACACACCCAATTCAGGTCTTGCAGTCTCCACTAATGAGTTGAATCAGGTGCGATAGATGAGGGAGACATGCAAAATGTGCAGAGCAGGGGGTCCTCCAGGACAAGTTCTCAAGTTTGAGAACCACTGTACTAGGACATTAAGATGCAACCATGATGCCATCTACTGGCAGCAAATTACATAAATCTGATCTATCCTGCAACAGAAATCTCAATACAGACAAGAGCACGGCTAATACATTATAGAAAGGATACTATTCGATTTCAAGTCCCGATGAATGATATTCTTGGCATGAAGATAACTGTTAAGGAAAGATTAGTAGCAAATTATGCACAAAATTGAGATTTTCTACACTTCATCTACTCTCTATAAATCCAAGCATTACTGATAGACAATACAATCATATAACATTGGTGGATTTAAGAAGATGTGCCAATTTCCCATATGAGTGTGTCCTTGTGACTCTGAGCTGAAAAAGAGTACCATTAAGTGCACGGTCTTCTGGGTGTGAGCAGCTCCTTAAGATGTTTTTTTATGAAGTTACAAGTGTTCTTTGTTATCACAAGTCCAAATTACAAATAGCGTTCCACTATTACTTATTTAGGGTGCATGTACTGATCATATTTAACCACACTAGCTGATAATATAATAATGATATATTACTGGTTGGCTTGAGTGTATGGGGGACTGATAAAATCAGAAAGGAAATTATGCCTTTTGAAAAACACTACTATTGAAAAGTTTGAGGTTGGTATGATGCTTTCAAAACAAGTCTCTTACGTTCAGCGAGACTGCTTTTATTACAGTAAACAAATTTTAAAATACAGTTTCAATTTGAATCTGTTGTAAAACATGATGATTTTTTTGTGACGGTCAAAGCTGAATTGTCAGCAGCCATTATTCCAGTCTTCAGTGTCACGTGATCCTTCAGAAGACATTCTAAGGACGCTGATGTTGGTGTCAGGAAACCATTTATTATATTATCAATGTTGTACACCAGAGGTTTTCAGCTCAGGTCCTCGAGGTCCACTTTTCTGCAGAGTTTAGTTCCAGCCCTAATCAAACACACCTGAACAAGCTGATCAACATCTTCAGGATCACTAGAAGGTCACAGGCAGGTGAATTTGATCAAGGTTAGAGCTAAACTCTGCAGGAAAGAGGACCTCGAGGGCCAGAGTTGAGAACCCCTTGTTTGTAACAGTGGTGCCTGCATGCTTATATTTTTGTGGAAACCATGATTGTTTTTCAGGATTCTTTAATAGAAAGTTCAAAAGAACAATATTTACTTGAAATAGATTCCTCCGATACAATGTTTTGATCAATTAAATGCTTCCTTGCGGATTAAAAGTTTTCTTACGCCAAACCTTTTAACAGTAGTGTACATTAACATTTTATAGAGTTTTGTTATATTAACATTATATAATTGGCACAGCATGTAGCAAGAAGAAAAGAAAAAGAAAAAAAAAAAAAAAAGCTGCAGGAATTGGGTGTCGTCAGAATGAGAGTCCTAACAGTTGATAAAAACATCACAATAACCCACAGCACTCCAGTCCATCAGTTAAAATCTGGAGAAGACAAAAGCTGAAACAAACCAAGCATTAAGACGTTTTTAACTCAAATACGAATCCAGAATACTCTTCCTTCAGTGAAAAAAGTCCATCTCCTGTTGCTCTCATATCAAAATCCACTGACGTGTTTGTTTAGAGCTGTTTTGGACTGTTTTAAACGCTGCTTGATCTGTGCAGATTCTCTCCTGATTCAGACCAGACCACTTTTTCACTGGAGGAAGAGTTATTAAGGATTATGGACTCATAATTTAGGTTAAAAACGTCTTGATGATAGATTTGTAACTGATGTTATGATGGACTGGAGTATGATTGTTTTATCAGCTGTTTGGACTCTTCATTCTGACGGCACCCAATGTTCACTGCAGAGCATCCATTGCTGAGGCACTGATGCAATGCTACATTTCTCCAAAGCTGATGAAGAAACAAACTCATCCTAATCTTGGATGACCTGAGAATGAGCAAATTTTCAGCAAATGTTCATTTTGGGTGAACTACTCCTTTAATAAAAAATTGGACATGTATGCTTATCATACACAAATACTGGTTGATATAGTCCATTTTAACTAGATTGTTTCATATTTACATATATCTAGTTAAAAATGCAGACTATTGCAACCAATATTTCTATGTTAAGCATATCTCAGTCTCTATTATCACACAGAGTTGTGCCCTATGTAGAGTGTTAAATCAGTCACTTATTAGGGATGGTTAGGATAATAGACTGCTAAGAGTCGATGAAGAGGCTTCCAGGATCCACTGAAGATGCAGAGATATCTGACATGTCTGTTCAGTTTATATTTCAGTGGATTTTGGATAAATACTGTGAATTCTGACTGCAGTGAAAGGCTTGAACGTGCACTTCACAAACACAACACACTACCTCCAGTAAATGTACAGCAGACTCTGGACCATCACACACTACATACAACAGGACCAAAACACCACAGATTCACACAGTGTGACAGATACTGTACATTAAAGTAGGTCACACATTTTAAAAGCTTAAAATAAATATTTAAAAAATGATATCGTGTTGCTTTATCAATTATTTGAAGTGAGAATTTACAGCCTAATACAATGACTAAATATTTTAATATTGATTAAATGACTAAATATATTTAATTATATATATATTTATAGTTTAGACAAACATTATGAAAACAAACACCCTTCCCTTCAGAATATGGTGAAAAGTCTGTTTTATTATCGATAATTGTCCGGTACAGCAATTTGGTCAACCTTGGGTTGTTTTAAATTGTTTTTAAATATAAAAATGAAATGGAAAACTGGAATAACATGCTGATTAATGTATTATAATGTATTAAGTAAAAATGAAGTCCATATGATTTCATGTGACTTGATATTATATCTGTACATTTTATTTCTGACGTTCGGTCGCAAGTTGAAGTAATATGTTTGCTGCACAGCTGCGTTTTATTTTTTTAATGAGCCTCTTTATTTAATTCCACAAGATATACTGCTGTTCAAACGTTTGGGATCAGTAGATGTGTTTTAAAGGCCTTATGCCTCACAAGGCTGCATTATTTGATTCAAAACGCAGAAAAAAAACGGGAATATTGTGTAACAATGCAAATAAATGTTTTAATTTACAATCGTTCAACTGTAATTTATGCTTGATCAAAGAGATTTTCAGCATCATTACGCAAGTCGGACAAGTGTCACATGATCTCGAAGCATGCTAATAGCTGATTTATTACAAGTTGGAACAGTTTTTGCTGCGGGGGGGGTGGGGGGGGGGGTGGTTCATATTTTCAGGATTCTTTGATGAATCAAAAGAACAACCTTAATTCAAAATATAATATAATTGCAAAAAACAGTTCAAAAGTTTGGAGTCAGTACATTTTTGTCTTTCTTTTTTTGAAAGTAATGAATACTTTTATACAGCAAGGATGCATTAATGATCCTAAAAAAAAAAAGTCACACTGGTAAGACTTTTAGAAAAGATTTCTATTTTGTGAAAAATGATGACTCATGTAAACTTTTGTCCTTCAAAAAAAAAAAAGAAACATTAAGCAGCACAACAGTTTCAAAATTGATAATAAATCAGCGTATTAGAATGATTTCTGAAGATCATGTGACTCTGAAGACTGGAATAATGATGCTGGAAATTCAGCTTTGATCACAGAAATTTATTACATTTTAAAATATATTGAAATAGAAAATGGTTATTTTAAATTATAATATTTTTACTGTTTTTACAGTATTTGATCAAATAAATGCAGCCTTGATGAGCGAGAAGAGACCTCTAATATATATTATTTCTAATTAAACATTTATTAAAAATAAAAAGCAGCTATCAAGCAAGCAAATGAGTCCCTTGTGTTGGAGTGAGTGTTGACTTTGAGACTGAGTATTTTTTCTCGCCGCTGTGGAATGAGCTTGTCTAATTAAGACGCTGTTACTCGGAACACAGACGAGGGCGATGCAGCGTGTGGACATGAGCAGAATCATCCCTCTCTCTGGATTCGGTTAGAATCAGAGGATCTTCTCACCAGAGGATCTTATATGGTTTCTTCTGCTCCCTGGTGCTTCCAGATCAGGACCCCTGAAGAAAGAGTGTTTAGAGCTGCATGAATCAGATTATACAGTATATATAAATAGATAAAGTCATCAGCGTGTTGTAACGCCCCTGTGGACTGTTTATTGTGGTTTCTTCCCCTTTTGTTGGTTTAGCCCGTACTATCATTTAGTTAATCACCTCATTGTGCTCACATGTCTGCCCCTCGTTATCTGCCCTATATGTTCCTGTCTCTTGTATTCTAGTATTGTCAGTTATTGTGTGTGTGTGTGTCTCATCTACCCGAATCTGCCTTGTGTCTACATTAAATATCCTTATTTGAATCCTTGTCGTCCTCATCATCCTGCCTGCCTCCACACACCGTGACCGTGACAGAATATCCGACCCAAAGCAAGTGTAGCGTTTGTTTTTCCGGTTTTTGTCAGTTTTTATTTTTTATAATGGATTACCCCGCATTCGAAATCCTCCTGCTGGCGCAGGGGGAATGCTCCCTTGAGGACCACACAAACGACTTTCTGTCCCTAGCCCACCTCACGCACTACCCGGACAACAGCCTCTGTATCTTCTACAGAGTTGGACTTAACGCCACCACATGAGCGCAGCTGTCCGGGGATGGTCCTCGAGAGAGCATCGCCGCCTTCATCGAGTGGGTGCTGATGTCCTGCAAGTCCCAGCTGACCGTGGACATTGTGGAGAACAACACTAGCCCCACTCAGGACCCTGAGCCCAGCCCACCATCTCCCCGCAGTACAGAGCATAAACGAGGCACAACGATGGGAGAGCAATTTGCCTGCAGGATCGCCTTGGATGTTGAGCCCAACGCGTCAGACCAGATGTGAGAGCCGGTGACAGTTCCCACCACGAGGGAGCAAGCCGTGGACGGTGTGAGCGCGGAGAGGAGCTCCGCCCCCTGCATCATGGCTGAGGGTGAGTGGACTATGGAGGGAATTCAGGGCCAAAATGAGGAGGAGAGACCACGGAATCCCCTGTCAAGCCTAGGAATGGCTCCCGATCCCAGCGGGCCTTGGCATGGCTGTCGAGCCCAGGAAGGGCTCCAGCCCAGGAGCTCTCTCCAGTGCCCGCTCCTCAAATATGAAGCCCTCCCACCTGCTCCGGCCTCCTCAGCGCACCCCTGGTCAGAGGTCTCCCTCACTCAGCCTCCAGCCTCCGAGCCTGGACTCCGCTCGGTCCGTAGACCCAGTGGTCCACCGCGGCTACTAGCTCCTCACCTCCACCGTCAGCCGTCGATCCATTAGCTCCACCGGGCTCCCTCGTCCCTTTGGCTCCGCCTTGGTCGGGTGTCGACCTGCTATCGCCTCTGGACTCCTCTCCTCTGGTTGCGCCTCGTCGCTCTGTCCTACCGGATCCGTTGGGCTCCTTCCTCCCGTCAGCTCCACCTTGGTCCTCAGTCGCTCCGCCTCCACCTCGGTCGCCAGAGCCTCAGTACGAGACAAATCTTCCACATTCTAGCTGTTCACTCTTAAAAAAAATAAAAGTGCTTCACGATGCTATAGAAGAACCTTTTTTGTCTAAATGGTTTAATAAAGAACCTTTAACATCTGAAGAACCTTCTGTTTCACAAAAGGTTCTTTGTGGCGAAAGAAGGTTCTTCGGATTATAAAAAGGTAAGAAAGAGATGGTTCTTTGTGGAACCAAAAATGGTTTTCTATGGCATCGCTGTGAAGAACCTATTAAGCACCTTTATTTTTAAGGGGTGGCGCCCAAATAAAAAAAAAAACCTCATTACAAATATGGTTAGGATACGTATAGGTGCATCTCAATAAATTATAATGTTTTGGAAAAGTTCATTTATTTCAGTAATCAACTCAAATTGTGAAACTTGGGTATTAAATAAATTCAATGCACACAGAACGAAGTAGTTTAAGTCTTTGGTTCTTTTAATTGCCGTGACTTTGCTCACCCCCCCCCCCCCCCCCTAATTTAAACAAAAACCCAACAATTCACTATCTAAACAAATTAGAATACTTCAAAAGACCAAAAAAACTTTTTAGTGACGTGTTGGCCTTCTGGAAAGTTGTTCATTACTTTACATGTACTCAATACTTGGTAGGGGATCCTTTTGCTTTAATTACTGCGTCAATTCGGCGTGGCATGGAGGTGATCATTTTGTGGCACTGTTGAGGTGGTATGGAAGCCCATGTTTCTTTGGCAGTGGCCTTCAGCTCATCCGCATTTTTTGGTCTCTTGTTTCTCATTTTCCTCTTGACAAAAAGATTCTCTATGGGGTTCAGGTCTGGTAAGTTTGCTGGCCAGTCACGCACACCAACACCATGGTCATTTAACAAACTTTTGATGCTTTTGGCAGTGTGGGCAGGTGCCAAATCCTGATGGAAAATGAAATCAGCATATTCAAAAAGCTGTTCAGCAGAAGGAAGCATGAAGTGCCTTAAAATTTCCTGTGGGTAAACGGGTGCAGTGACGTGGTTCAAAAACCACTGACCAACACCAGCAGATGACATTGCACCCCAATTCATCACAGACTGTGGAAACTTAACACTGGACGTCAAGCATCTTGGGCTATGAGCTTTTCCACCCTTTTTCCAGACTCTAGGACCTTGGTTTCCAACTGAAATACAAAACTTGCTCTCATCTGGAAAAAGGACTTTGGACCACTGGGCAAAAGTCCAGTTCTTCTCCTTAGCCCAGGTAAGACACCTCTAAAGTTGTCTGTGGTTCAGGAGTGGCTTAACAAGAGGAATACGACAACTGTAGCCAGATTCCTTGACACATCTGTGTGTGGTGACTCTTGATGACTTGACCCTAGCCTCAGTCCATTCCTTGTGAAGTTCACACAAAATTCTTGAATAGATTTTGCTTGACAATCCTCATAAGGCTGCGGTTCTCTCGGTTGGCTGTGCATCTTTTTTCTTCCACTCAACCTTCTGTTAACATGCTTGGATACAGCACTCTGTGAACAGCCAGCTTCTTTGGCAATGAATGTTTGTGGCTTACCCTCCTTTTGAAGGGTGTCAATGATTGTCCTCTGGACAACTGTCAGATCAGCAGTCTTCCCCATGAGTGTGTAGCATAGTGAACCAAACTGAGAGACCATTTAAAGGCTCAGGAAAACTTTGCAGGTGTTTTGAGTTGATAAGCTGATTGGCATGTCACAATATTCTAATTTGTTGAGATAGTGAAGTGGTGGGTTTTTGTTAAATGTGAGCCAAAATCATCACAATTAAAAGAACCAAAGACTTAAACTACTTCAGTCTGTGTGCATTGAATTTATTTAATACACGAGTTTCACAATTTGAGTTGAATTACTGAAATAAATGAACTTTTCCACGACATTCTTTTTTTCATTTATTGAGATGCACCTGTATTCAATAGGGGAATTTGGTAACACTTTACAATAAGGTTCATTAGTTAACATTAGTTAACTACTTTAGTTAACATGAACTAAGCATGAATACTATCGCATTTGTTTTAATCTTAGTTCATGTTAATTTCAACATTTACTAATGCATTATTAAAATCAAAAGTTGTGAATTAACATGAACAATGTATTTTCATTAACTAACATGAACAAAGATGAATACATACTGTAATAAATGCATTGTTCATTGTTTGTTGATGTTAGGTAATACATTAACTAATGGAAGCTTACTGGAAAGTGTTACCGGGAATTTTTAAAGTAGAGATTTCAATTTGAGACAGATCCTCGTGTTTTCTGTTTTTTTGCTTTTCTGAAACTCTTGAACACCTTTTCTACACTGTAAAAAGTTATTTTTCAAAGTTGTAAATAAAACAGACTATTGGAGTATGTTTTTACAAGAAAATACCGTTTCAGTCTTTCTACTTCAAATTCTCACGTTTCATTTCTTTGTAATTAATTGTAAATTTTACTAGCAATTTCTGAGTGAGAATAGCTTCTACACTTTTTCTTTCTTTCAAGATTTACCTCAATTTTGGATGATTTTATTTGGTTTTCAGTGAGAATGAATAATATTCATAACTTAGTTTTAGAACATAAAGTTTTAAAAAAATATTTAGAATCCCCAGTTTTTGTCAATTGTAAATTTGGTGCATAAATATTCACACACGTAAATGGAAGAAATGTAAACCTCCCGTTACTTTATTTCTTCCTGATTTTATGAGAATTGAAGTGTCAAATACTTCAAAAAACAAAGGAGAAAGACAGAAAACTTGAAAAAATGATTTTCTTATTCAGGATATTTCCAGTAAACATTCTTAAATCAAGAAATCAAGAAAATAGTATTTTTTCTTTTGCTCAAGAAGAAAATAACTGTCAGGGGAGTAAGAAAAATCATCTTTATTCAAAGGGAAAACAATAATATTTTTTCTTGCCCCACTTGAAGATATGTTTTTTTTTCTTTCATTTTAAGCAGAAACTCACTTTATTTTGATACATCAAAACTTAAAATCTTATGTCATTATGCTTCTCAAGTAAATGTATCTTGATTTAAGAATGTTTAGATATTTATAACAAGAAAAAAATCATTTTTGCAGTGTTTTAATGCTGCCCTGTTTTACATCTTTGTTAAAGTGATTCCTTCCCATTTTTTAAATCTGAAAAAGCATTTTCAGTGACAATGTTTGGATTTGAACTCAAAATAATGGATAAATGTTGTGTTTGTGGTAAATAGCCACGGATCAGTAGCGGACTCCTGTGTGAAAGCTGCTTCCGTACCACACATGGACTGGCAGATAGGCAGAAAACGAAATATTCCTTCCTAGCAGCAAGTAATAATTCCAACAGCAGTCTTATTAAAAAAACAAGTATTATCGCAGGCACTCACGTGCAGCCGTTCTGTCTCTCTGTTGAACTAAATCGCTTGACCCGCAGCTTGACATTGTTCACTCACTCACAAATACCCCACACTTTACATTAGACAGTAACAGACAGCACTGACATGAACAGTTGGCAAAAATCCCCGGCAGAAATGCAGGATTTAGAATCTGCCTTACATATATAATGGAATTGCATGATTTGATACAGGATTTAATTTCTCAATTAAAATGAGCTCTTTTTTTAAGGCCTTGTATTTTGTTGTTGTCCAAATATCTTCTATTCCTGCGTAATGTTCAGAGTCACAATGACATAACAGATTCACAGTTTAACACTGTAGTGCTTTCAGAACAACAAACAGGAGGGAAGGGGTTAAAATGAGAAGGATTCAAGACGTCAGTCCAAAATAAAAGTCATTTCAGAGGCGGAGAAGAAAGTTAGAAAAAGAAAAGTTATTTCCACTTTAAAGATTATGAGATCATACAACAATAAGCCAGAATGTGCCTTAAAGTAACGAGTTCAGTAAACACCTATATGATTTATATTTCAATTATTTAAAAATATATAACGTATTAAAATATAACAAATATAGTTAATAATTAACCTATATTTAATCATGACAAAGTTCAGGAGGAATTTCAAAAAATAATAATATTATATTTAAAATTTATATTTAAAATATAATAAAATACATTTCTATAATTACTAGATTCAAATGTAAAATATCATAAAATCAAAATTCTTAGAGTCCAAAGAATTTATAAAATAAGTATAAATAAGTACAATAAGTATACTTGATATATACTTACAGAAAAGTATCAGTCTTTTGATCGAGATCTACTTAAAAGTACTAAGCATTCTACTCGGCTTGTAGTTTTCATTGAGTAGCCTATTAAATACTTTTATAAAAAGTATTATAAAGTCGCATGATCAAGTCAGCTTTGGGGTGGAATAGCTTAGAGTAAATAAAACAGAAAAGGAAAACTTGCAAGTAACTAGTAGTTTACTAAGAGTATTCTTCAAAGTGTACTTTCATAAACTAAAAAAGAATTTAACTAGCAAACTATCAGTATAAGTTCACTTGTAGTATAGTTGCAGTACAAATGAAAAATGTAGTTGTAAACTAGTTGTTTGCTTAAAGTTTACTACTGTAACACAAAGTATTCTTAAAAGTATACTTTTATTAACTAAAAAGTAGGCCAATTTAGTCTCAAGAAGTAATGAAATATGAAGTATACTACTAGTACATTGATATGAGTAGTTACTACATTAAGTACTTGAAGCATACTTGTTTTGTAAGGGATATTTTATGGATGTATTGGGGATATTATTGTGTTTATGCATTTAAATGAATGAATTGTAGATCTCATTGTGAATGATTACTCAGTGACGTCATTCAAAAGAAAAGTGTTTGTCTTCATAATGTTTCATCAAAAAACGCTCAACAAAATGATGAAAAACTTGATCTGAAAATGGAAAATATAACATTTCTGGTATATAAAACCCCCTTTCAAAATTTTAAATGAATTCATTAATAGTAAAATGTAAATGTTCTTGTGGAATATCCTGTTTTACTTGAATGCGTTTGATGTTTAGCGTCTACGTGATGGGTTTGAAATAGGTTAAACCTGCATGTGTGATGGTAGTTTTCTTTGTTTTTCAGGAGGGGGGAAGGTCTTGGTTCATTGTGCCAGAGGAGTGATCTTGTTACATCACTTGCTCAGCAATGGCTCCTCTGCAGTGAATGGGTGCCGTCAGAATGAGAGTCAAAAAGCGGATAAACACATCACAATAACTCCAAACGTAATCCACAGCACTCCAGTCATATATGGATATGGACTCGTATTTTAGGTGAAGTCAGCGTTCTAAAGTAAAATGCATGCAGCTTTGTATTCTCCAGATGGTTAATTGAAGGACTGGAGTCATGTCGATTATTGTAATGTTTTTATCAGCTGTTTCAGCTGCTCTCATTCTGACGGCACCTGTTCACTGTAGAGCATCCATTGCTGAGACACTGATAAAATACTACATTTCTCCAAACCTGATGAAGACACAAAACAAATCATCCTAATCTTGGATGGCCCTGAGGGTGGCTAAAATTTTCTGGCCTAATCTTTTATTTTTCTGCAAAACTATTCCTTTAAGAAATGTAAACAAATTAGAATTGCCATTTACACTCTGATTTGTCGAATCAAATCAAATTCAAGATCGCGGCTCAAAACCTTTTAAGGACTTATATAATCGCTAACATCATGATGCTTGAGCACAGTGATAATTCAGTTGGGTTCAACTTGGTACTGTGGTGTTCAGTTGTGTTAGGTTGTAGAAATGTGCAGGGAAATGTGGAATGATCGTTCTTGGGGCCGTTTTTTGTCATAGTATGTTAGTTTTTTTCGGAGTGAGAGAAAGAGGGAACGGATCTCTAAAAATAACCTAGGATTTAACACCCACCTCCGGGCCCATCGTCAGACCAAAGCAGTCGACTCAGCTCAGCACCTCTCAACCCAACCTGAACACATAAATACAGAGAAAGAGACAGATATTGAAGTCAGAAGCGACACTGGGACTCCTCAGGATGATCAAACAACATCCAGCTATTGATTTACACGTAAAATAAGACGTAGTTCTGTGTTCGGCCTGGTTTTCATCTGAGCTTCTGCTTTTGGGTCTCATTTTTACTCTCGAATTTTAATCGAATGCTTGGTTGAAGATGACCTCAAGAAGGAAGTTTGGAGTGAAGTCTGAGGTTTCTGAAAAGAAAGAGGAATATGTGACACCAAACGGCTACGAGCTGGAGAAACACCTCATGCACGGCAGCGTCGCCTACACACACGTCAATGAGGTCTGGCCCAACGTCTACATAGGAAATGAGTGAGTTGTTTTGTTTGACTAACCTTAATATCAGTTTGGATGCTAATAATGCAGGATACATGAAAAGGATGCATACTAAATACTAAATACTAAATTTGCCCTGCAGCTATACAGTAAGTCTACTGATTATTTTCCTGAAACCATCTCAAAAGTCAGAGCCAGAGCTGCTTGTTTGTCCTACATCATATTGTAAACTGCAATTCTATGATTTATTTACAATTTCTTAAAGGAATAGTTTAATCAAAAATGAAAAACTGCTGAAAATGCACTCACTTTCAGGCCATCCAATAAGTAGATGAGATTTGGAGAAATGTAGCGTTCTGCATCAGGTCTCAGCAATGGATGCTCTGCAGTGAATGGGTGACGTCAGAATGAGAGCTGATAAAAACATCCACAATACCACAAGCACTCCAGCCATCAGTAACATCTGCGAGAAGACAAAAGCTCGCGTCCTGTTTGTAAGAAACAAATCCATCAAGATGCTTTAACTTTAAACTGGCGTAGTTTCTGGCCAAAATACATCAGTCAGTTCTAAAGTGATGCAAAAATGTGAAATAGTGTTAGAACGATTTTATAGTCATCGTTCTTAGAACAGGAGACTTGGGCTGAACATGGACTAGTCTAAGCTGTTTTGTTTCTGTGAAGAGAGATAGCAAAGGACCGATACAAGCTGAAGACGATGGGTGTCACACACGTCCTGAACGCTGCGGAGGGCGAGTGGAACAGTGTGGATACCGGCGCTGAATACTACAGAGACATGGACGTGCATTACCTCGGGATCACGGCGGAGGACGTTCCCACGTTCAACCTCAGCCAGTACTTCTATTCTGCTGCAGAACACATCCACCAGACCCTCAGAAACCCCCAGAGTGAGATGAAACACAACATTTATTATTCACTAAAGCAGTGGTTCTCAACCAGGGGCCAGGAGCCTATTGGGGCCCTCAGCAAACTTCCAAGGGGCATTAAAAAGATTTTAACGAGTCTTCAAATATGCTAAAACAACCAAAGAATCAAGATATTTCTTACTTTAATTCACCCCACTGATTTTTTATTTTTTTTAAAGGATAAAGATTCTTGGAAAAGTCTTGGAAAACCTGGATATTTGAGAAAGCCTCATTTTCAAAGTGTGATTTCTAGACCTGGAAAAGAATATGCATAGCTGACTGAATATGCAAGTAGAAATTGTGAGTAAAAATATTTTTTAAAACCCTTATCCAGTAAATCACGGACTGGGAAAGTCATGCAAATTCAGTTGTTTAAAGAATGGGATCCGTTTTTACATTTACTAATATGTATACATATATTAGATATTTAGTTTGGCATAAAGAGTTAATTTGGGGAAAATAAATTTTTTGTTGTGGACAATGGAGGACCTTGGAGTCAAAAAGGTTGAGAACCACTGATCTAAAGTCTTCTGCTTGAATGAATTTCTTTACAAAGCTAAAATGTTAAATGCAAAATCATTTAAATGGATGAGATGGAATATATATTGAAGGAGAAGCAACACGAAGTGCTCCTTACACTTGTTCCTCCTTCAGTAGTGTTTAATTTGGTTGGATGAAATCGGTTGATGAAAGTCAGACTGAGCAGAGCTGGAATCTTGACAATAAAGAAGTTTTCATTTGTGCCACTTTCTTCCAATCACAACATCATTCCCAGTCCTACATCTGTGTTATTCTGAGTTTTCATCGCTTCTTTTAACATGTGGCACATACTCAAAAAAACAAGGAGATGTGTCCGAAACTCTTGACTTCTAGTTACTGGCACTGCTGGGTGAGCTTGTGCCATCTTGGTGTTTATTTCTCCAGATAAGCTTCTAATTCACTGCGTGATGGGCCGCAGTCGCTCCGCCACACTCTTCCTGGCCTTCTTGATGATCTACGAGAACATGACTGTTGTAGACGCAATCGACCACGTCAAACGCCGGCGCCGCATCATCCCAAACTGGGGCTTCCTGAAGCAGCTGAGAGAGCTGGACACACACCTGCTGGAGCAGAGAAGAGCTCAAAACACACCAGCGGACGAGAGCACAGATACTTAAACACGCCAACTGAAAACATTTACAAATATTAGATGAGACTATTTTTGTGATGTGGACAATGGCACTGGCTGAGCAGCCAGTGAAGAGTGTTAAAGTTTTAAGTACATTTTGGTTTAGTTTGATTTTATGCAAATGAAATGTGTAAGAGGGAATGCTAACAGAAAGCTTTTTCCAGGTGTTAAGAGAGCTTCTTCCTATCAAATTATGAGGATACACACACACACACGCACAAGGATTACTACAGTTAACTAAAACCAGGGGGAAAAAATATTACTTGAAATAAAAAGAAAAAAACATTAATGTTACTTTTGTTACAGTTAGTTGCCAAAGCAACATTTAAATTCTTTTTATTTAGTTTAACTTAATGTACTAAAATAACTAAATAAAATTTTTTTAAAACTATACACTGTAGATATATTTAAAAATAAATAACGACAAAACCACAGCAAAATTACTAAAGTTTTAATTAAAATGAAAATGGAAAATAAAATAACTTAAAAATAATGTTGGTACTAAAATAGCACTGACACACAATAAAAAAAAATTAAAAAAAAGAGATGTACAACTTTGGAACAATTAAAATCTTTTTATTAAAATGGTCAGTTGAACGGTCCTGTTCCAGAAGTGGAAATAGGAAACAAAATTCCCACATCAGATACAACTTATACATATTTAAAGATTGTGCGCTTAAGATACAATTTGGTATTTCAAAGTAACAATATTGACCTGAAAGACATGACCTATTATATAATCCTGTTACTTTAATTTTACTTGTATTATTTTTGAGACATATAAATGCACTTACTTAAAAGGAAATAATAGATTAAATATAGAAATGTTCTTGCAATGTAGCATAAAAACAGATGGAAGACAAACTACTTTAACACAAAATCATCGGCGTGTATATATGTGGTCGTCGCAATCCTGATAAATGCCCGTTTTAACAGGAAAGGCATGTAAACGAATGCAGAGGCACGCAGGTTGTGTTTCTGGAATTTCAGAACAAAAACAAATGAGATGGAAAGATTCCGCATTGGGAAATATGTGAGGGAGTTAATGGAAATCAGGTTTCTCAGGGAAAGTGCAGCCGACTCGCCGGATGATGACATTAGCGGCGTAGTGACCTGCACGGATACACTCCTCCAACGGCTTCTCCTGAACCAACTCTGACAGGAATCCTGCAGGACACATAGACAAATATATATAGCTCATGTATAGGTTCTGTTCCAAAACCTAGTGAGCCGTCTTGATATCTACTGTTCTCCCTACATAGGCAGCATCCTAATCCTAATTCTTCTGTTTGAGTCTATGGCAGCCCACAGAACGGTATGATAAAAAGTTGTGAAATTTGGCACACGGATAGAGGACAGTCTGAACATTAACCACAGCAAATTTTGAGTCTCTAACTCAAAGCCTCTAGCGCCACCAACTGTTCAAAGTTGTACTTGCATTGATGCTAATAACTTTTGAACCGCAAAGGCTAGAAACGAATGACATCATTTTTCACCAAGACGTTACAATTTTTGCGAAAATCGAACCATATCATCTTCAGACCATGGTGCCACAAAATTATGAAATTCAAGTTGATTAGTTAAACTGCTCTCGAATAATGCACAAACGAATTTGAAGAAGAGCTTGTTAAAGGCTATATCTTTGCAATGCTTTAGCATATTCAGACTAAACTTGGTGTGTGTTATAATAACCATGACCTGAGGGTACCTGCAGAGTTTCAGCACAGTGCCACCTAGTGGTCTGGAGATATGAAAAATGGCTCTTTTTGCTTATAACGTCTGAACTGTTTGGCCAAAAAAAAATCAAAAGACTGGTCTCTTTAGATTCAGTGTTGAATAATACCCCATTTTCCCATATTGGCCATTTTTAATTTCGGTTGTAAAATGCTATATTTTACGAATCACATTGGCGCGTTGTTACAAAACTCTGTATGTGTCATCAGCAGCATGCCCTGAAGGTACTCAAAAAGTTTATATTAGTCTTCCTCTACTTAAAGTACTGCTTATAAATGCATATGCATACTCTAAATATTTTATATACACTGAAATGAAAATGTGAACCAAACCATTTTTCACTCAGAAATTGCAAATAATTACAAAGAAATGGCGAGTAATGCATCGAATGAAACATACTGACTGAAACAGTAATTACTTGTAAAACGTACTCCAATAATCTAATTGCAACTGAAAAAGCAAATACAGTGTACTGTTAGCATGATATTAAAGAGTGCACAGTTAATAAATACTGAAATAATAACTCAAAGCTTCATCGATTCTAGAAAAATTGCCTAAAATGATCCGACCAATCATTTACCTCCCACAAAAGCATCACCAGCACCGTTAGTATCGACAATGTCGTTCTGGTCGATGTCTAAAACAGGAAACATTTTCACTTTATCACCTGAAAGAAGACAAACAGACAAATGTTAAGAAAACACAACTTAAAGACAACACAAATCATCTGAACCTGTCCAGATGTTGATTGATGGACGTACCCACAGTGGCCACAGTGTCTTCTCTGCCCTGAGTGAAGACCACGATCCTCTGCCTGTTCTTATTGACTTTGGGCAGAGACTGAACCCTCCTCGCGATCTCAGCGATGTCTTCTGTCTGCAGGAACACGAGCACCAGAGCGAGATGTTGAGATGGTACTGAGAGCGTGTTATAGGAGCAGTCCATCCAAAAATGATCATTTCTTCTTTTGTGTTCAGTGTGCAAAAAGAAAAAAGGCATTACAGTATTTTTCACTCACCTCAAAGCCCTGTTCCTTTGCAAATGTAGCAGCTTCCTATAAAACAAACATCATCGGTTAGCATGCAATCATCACCGCTGATGAGAAGATACATGCAAAGGGAAAGCAATCCAATAACACTCTACTCTGATTGGCTGTAAATCCTGTTTGTTTCTGTTAAATAGCAAATAAAGACCTACATGTTCTTTCTAATCTAATCACACCAACTGATACGATCAGAAATCTCTGGTTTCTCCAACCTAATATATTGTGAAATGAAATAAAATGGCCTCCACACATGACATTTAAGACTTTATGAGAGCTTTTATCTGTAGACACTGTGCTGATCCATTCCATCCACCCTGATCTGAAGACTCACCGTCTCGTTCCCGAAGATGATGTCAACATACGGCATGACCTTCATCAGCGGCTCTTTGAAGAACTGGCTGATGAAGGGAGCTGAGAGGTTCAGACCGAAGATCTTGTTGTTGTCAGATGTGTGTTTGGCCACTTTGAAGATGGACTCTGGAGACACGGTCAGGAAAAAGCCCTGCAGGACAGATATCAGGATTGAGAGTGACATCAGTAGTTTCCTGCATAAGTTACAGCTGCTGATAAATCTCTCTATTCTCCCATATGAGCACGTGATGCCCAATGTGAAGCACTTACTGCAATGTAGTAAACTCTCGCTTTCTCCACCAGACTCCAGTTCCTATCAACATCCAGATGTTTCTCTTTATTATAGCAGTTTGCTGCTGCCAGGTTTGCAACCAGAGACCTGCAAACACACGATAATAATCAAACAATGCTCCTGATGAGGCTCAGTCCATGTGAGTGAGGGCCTGAAAAATCACGCTTTCAATCAGAACGGACTGGATTGTCATAAACAGTATAAAATCAAAGTTTGAACGCTGTAGGAAAACTGCATTAGTGCACTGATAAACCATAGACGTTTTACACTTCCTACATGCAATCAATAAAGATGCAACTATATTGGTGATGTTATTGGAATCAGCCATAATTAACTAATTAATTTTTTGTTTTTTTTAATTGGACCATTCCACCTTAGTTAAGGAAATATTAAAGGAGTATTAAGCAGTTACCATAGTTAGTTACATTGTTACAATGCTTAATTTCAGCAAAATCATTTTACCAAATCAGACATGTTTTTAATTATCTGCTATAAAATGCAATGATTATATTAGTGAATCCCTGGATAAAACAGTGTATTAGGTACATTATAATGGTTTGATGTCTTATTTCATGTTTAGTATGAATTGCGATATAAAATAAAATGAATCCTATATAAATAAATTTTATTCAGCAAGGATGCATTAAAATAATCAAAAGTGACAGGAAAGACATTTATAATGTTAAAAAACATTTCCATTTCAAATAAAAGCTGTTTTGAACTTTCTATTCATCCTGAAAAATAAAATGTATCACAGTTTCCACAAAAATATTGTGCAGCACGACTGTTTTCAACATTGATAATAATCAGAAATGTTTCTTGAGCAGCAGATCAGAATATTATACTGATTTCTGAAGATCATGTGACACTGAAGACTGGAGGAATGATGCTGAAAATACAGATTTACGTCACAGGAATAAATTACATTTTAATATATATTCACACAGAAAACAGATATTTGAAATTACAATACTATTTAACATTTTTACAGTATTTTTGATCAAATAAACAGCCTCGATGAGCAGAAAAGGCTGTTTTATATCTGACCTGTTGTCTCCAGTAATGCAGGCTGCACAGGTTCCTGTCGGTTCTTGACTCTGTTCATAATAATGAGCATCAACATGAGCTTCAGCCGCTTTCTGCTTCAGTCTCTCGCCGAAGTGATCCGTACCTATACAGCCGAAGAACGTGGCCACTTTATGCGGCTCCTGGATCATCCACTGAGGGACAGAAGATGTCAAACATACATTATTATGCTGGTTTAAATTAATGATCTAAAACAGCCTTACCATAATTCCCTAATAGACATTTTGTATGTGACCCTGCAGCACAAAAGCAGTGTTAAGTCGCTGGGGTATATTTGTAGCAATAGCCAACAAAACATTGTTGGGTCAAAATTAAGATTTTTTATTTATGCCAAAAATCATTAGGATATTAAGTAAAGATCATGTTCCATGAAGATATTTTGTTTGAAAAACTGACCCTTATGACTGGTTTTGTGCTCCAGGGTCATGTATGGTGCAGAATAACAAGTGTGTGGGTTCCAGACGTACCTGAGCGATTTTGACAGAGTTCTGTGTGGATCCACCGGCATGATATTCGACTTTACTCTTCTTCACAATCTCATCAAACCTGCAGTGAGAACACACACACACACAAACATCAGAATATATGAGATCCTGATGAGATGAAACACCTGCAGTCACTGTACATCACATGAAATACAGAATTATGAGAGCTGCTGCCACCTGCAGGCCAGAGATGCTAAAACAACATTCCCATGGCAAAGTGCTCATATTTTGTCATAGATATATATTATGCTGTTAAATGTGAGGAATGGTTAATGTATGAACAAGAGAAAGAAAATAACTCTTATTTCTAGTTTCTAACTTATTTCATCACCATTACACCAAATATTTCCTGAATTTATTTTCTTAACATGTTTTTTTGTGCCATTTGTCTCTAGACTTTATAATATTATACTACTAATGCTAAGCAATTATATTAAATATTCATGATACACAAAAGTTGCATATTATACTGATTTCTGAAGATCATGTGACACTGAAGACTGGAGTAATGATGCTGAAAATACAGCTGTGCATCACAGAAATAAATTACAGTTTAACAGATATTCACATAGAAAACATCTGTTTTAAATTGAAATAATATTTCACAATTTTACTGTATTTTTGATTAAATAAATGCAGGCTTGGTGATTATTATAAATTATTCAAAACGTATTATTAATCATTCCAAACTTTTGACCAGTAGTATTATATTCATTAATATTTTGCTGAAGATTATAGCAGTGACTGTAATGCGTGATGACGGCACTCACAGAGCTTTATGTTTCTCCTCTGCCAGAATCTGATCATTGGGCTTCAAGCCATACCTGTGCACACAACAATCAGTTAGTTAGTTATGAATAATCACTTTAGGATGTGTGATCACTCAAGCGTGCCGTTTTAACTGCAGTCAAAGAAACACGCCGCACATATGACCTTTAAACCCTCTGCAGTTACACACAACACTCACTTATCAAGAAAATCCTTATCCACCACGGCAGAGATGTCCAGCAGCGGATTCCCCATCCCGAACAGAGCATTCTGACTGCAAACACAAGACACAGATATGAATAAATCACCTTACAACAATAATGCACTGATATTTCTAATAAAATTTGAGCAAAGCACTTTGAATTACCTTTGCATATGAAACGTGCACAGCCTATAAATGAAAATTCTAGAATTGACTCCCCCTTGTTCCAAATCTGTGTATGCATTATTATTTATTTATTTAATTAATTAATTTTTTTAAGCATAGAAGTGCACAAATTTGTCACGGGCAAAAACTGCCACCCAATTCATCAGTGCATGCACATGTTTTTATATAGCATTATATGTGTAACACTGCATTTTATTTTTTGCATTTCAACTTTTGTAATGTCAAGCATTAGGAATGACACAGATTCCTGAGTGAACTATTCCTTTAATATCCACTCTGTGACCGTAACAGGTGGAGGTCACATGATCGGGTCTCCGTGACCCTTCCTTTGAGACTTGAACCCTTGGAACGAGAGAAGCCAAACAGACCAGAATTCCTGCTGTTTTCTATACAGTGAAATTGACATTGTAGAAGGTTGTTGGCTCTAAACCACCGCCGCACCACTTTCTAGCCCCCCAGCCCTTGTGCTCCACATTTACAGTATATTTATGCATTTGGCAGATGCATTTATCCAAAGCAACTTACATTGCATTCAAGGTATAGGCTATATTTTATTAGTTCTTTCCGTGGGAATCAAACCCATGACCCTGGTGCTGCTAGCACCATGATTTGCTGTTTGAGCATCAGGAAGGCTTTCTAGTCAACTTCACTCTTCGTGGCTCTGAATGGATTCACAAGTCTAATATTAGCCTGACAAATGTCCATTTTACACATCAAACCAGCTCTGTATCATGTCAACTCTACATGTCATGCATCAGAGGTTAACAACAAAAACACTGTTTCTGGATTTGAATTAATATTGTGAAAAATTCATGCACATTGAAAATGAATCTTTGAACCTATTGTGTGTTTAATGGGTTTAACCGGAATGTGTTTACAGCAGAGCACATGCTATAGTGCTGACTAAACTCTTTACACACACACACACACACACTCTCTCTCTCTCTAAACTATGCACAGGACCGGACTGCAAACAATCTGAAACCAAAAATCGTCACAATTAAAGCCACACAGGGCTGCGATTGAGCAATATTCTATGCACAAGCAGAAATTTATTAGGCAACTGGAAACACACAGATGGCAAACATGCATTCTGGCATATAATGCGTGCATTACTGTGGCGTGTGTGTACATGCATGTCTAAATCAATCTGATAAAGACAAACACATGAGTCACCAAACACCAGAATAACTGCTTGGAGGAGTAACAGAAGTTGTCCCTTCCAGTGTAATTTTTAAAAATCTACCAAACTGCCCTGTTAATAAATATTGCACAATTCTGCTTTCAAAAAGAATGCCAATTAATTAGTGTACAATAAGTGTCATTCACATAAAGTCATGCATAAATACATATCGATATATATATATACTATATATAAAAAAATGTAATTACTATCATTAAATTATGTGTATTGTAATTATAATAGCCATATCATTTGAATCCTAATTACAAAAAAAAAAAAACAGCGAGTCAGAGTATATATATACACACAGGTGCATCTCAATAAATAGAATGTCGTGGAAAAGTTCATTTAGTTCAGTAATTCAACTCAAATTGTGAAACTTGGGTATTAAATAAATTCAGTGCACACAGACTGAAGTAGTTAAGTCTTCTTTTAATTGGGATGATTTTGGCTCACATTTTTTTTTTACCAAAAACCCACCAATTCACTATCTCAACAAGTTAGAATACTTTATAAGACCAATAAAAAAAATTTTTTTTGTGAATTGTTGGCCTTCTGGAAAGTATGTTAATTACTGTACATGTACTCAATACTTGGTAGGGACTACTTTTGCTTTAATTTACTGCCTCAATTCGGCGTGGCATGGAGCTGAACAGTTTGTGGCACTGCTGAGGTGGTAATGGAAGCCCAGGTTTCTTTGACAGCGGCCTTCAGCTCATCTGCATTTTTTGGTATCTTGTTTCTCATTTTCCTCTTGACAAAACCCCACAGATTCTCTGGAGGGCGAAAACATTTTTTTTCAAAAGGTCTGGTGAGTTTGCGGCCAGTCAAGCACACCAACACCATGAACATTTAACCAACTTTTGGTGCTTTTATCAGTGTGGGCAGGTGCCAAATCCTGCTGAAATGAAATCAGCATCGTCAAAAAGCTGGTCAGCAGAAGGAAGAATAAAGTGCCCCAAAATGTCTTGGTAAGCGGGTGCAGTGACGTTGGTTTTCAAAAAAACAATGGACCAACACCAGCAGAGGAAACTGAAACCAGAAATCATCACAGATTGTGGAAACTTAACACTGGACTTCAACTTATTTGGGCGATGAGCTTCTCCACCCTTCCTCCAGACTCTAGGACCTTGGTTCCAAATGAAATACAAAACTTGCTCACATCTGAAAAGAGGACTTTGGACAACTGAGCAACAGTCCAGTTATTTTTCTCCTTAGCCCAGGTAAGAAGCCTCTGATGTTGTCTGTGGTTCAGGAGTGGCTTAACAGGAGTGGAATACGACAACTGTAGCCAAATTCTTGACACGTCTGTGTGTGGTGGCTCCTGATGCCTCGACCCCAGCCTCAGTCCATTCCTTGTAAAATTCACTCAAATTCTTGAATCGATTTTGACAATCCTCATAAGGCTGCGGTTCTCTCGGTTGGTTGTGCATCTTTTTCTTTCACAATTTTCCTTCCATTCAACTTTTGTTAACATGCTTGGATACAGCACACTGAACAGCCAGCTTCTTTGGCAATGAAAGTTTATGGCTTACCCTCCTTGTGAAGGGTGTCAATTATTGTCTTATGGAAACTGTCAGATCAGGGGGCAGGTTTTTTTTTTTGTCTTTTTTTTTTTTTTTTCCCCATGATGGTGTAGTATGAAATCAAACTGGAGGCAACATGTGGAGGCTCAGGAAACCTTTGCAGGTGTTTGAGTTGATTAGCTGATTGGCATGTCACCAAATTCTAATTTGTTGAGATAGTGAATTCGTGGGTTTTTGTTAAATGTGAGCAAAAAAAATCATCACAATTAAAAGAACCAAAAAAACTACTTCAGTCTGTGTGCATTGAAATAATTTAATACACGAGTTTCACAATTTGAGTTGAATTACTGAAATAAATTAACTTTTCCATGACATTCTAATTTATTGAGATGCACCTGTATAAGCTGAATACGAAAACAGAATTTCTGCAGATGTCACAAATGAGGAAATAAAGCACGTTGCATCATGAAGACACACAATCCCAAACCGGAAGCAGACAAGCACAGAGAGAGCCACTGGAATACATATAGCCAATGCATTAGTGAGTTCTCACCTGACTGTCGGCATGATCAGATCTCACACACTTTGGCTGTCTGTAGTAACAGAGATTCTGCTGCACGCTGCGAGCGCGTGCGATTCGCTTCCCACATGCAATGTCCTGCAACCCGGAAGCCGAAATCGGTTCCAGATGGGTGATGATTGGTTATTTCACATGCATGCAAGTAGGGCTCATGGATAGATTCATCATTCTGGTTGGCTGACAGACCCATATGTGTTTTTAAGGTCTGAAATCGTACCATCATAGCATGTGTAGCGCGTTCGTTGCATGCATCCGACAGGATCGAACCCAAAACACAATAATCACGCACGCGTGCGACAGTGTGTCATATTCTCGCATGCACACGCATGTAACCATCGCTCTAAACACCATGCATACACTGTGTTGCATATATATGACGTTATGATATCAAACACATGACGCACAGGACTGGACGCGTAGTACATTTCATCAAACTCCTTAGCGTATGTTTAAGATGCATTCGAATCATTTCTGCATATCGAATCATAGACTAATCGAGTGCATGATGCATGTTTGCCGTGTGTTTAATGTTGGCAGCTAGGCACCGTATCGGCTGTACAGCACCTGTGATCACGAGATCAGAACATCACAGATGCGCATCGCCTGTGTGTTTGACCAGTGTCCTCTTGTTCTGCGCACCGCCGGAGTCACACACACCGACATCTTCCTGCGGTCAGACTGACAGGAAACGAGCTGATCTCACATCAGATCTCACACTGCTGCTGCCGCCCTTTAACCATGCTTTATTTGCTGCTGCTGATGCGTTTAGAACAGAGGTGCCCAAACTCGGTCCTGGAGGGCCGGTGTCCTGCAGAGTTTTAGCTCCAACTTGCCTCAACACGCCTGCTGGGAAGTTTCTAGTATGCCTATAAGAGCTTGATTAGCTGGTTCAGGTGTGTTTAATTGGGGTTGGAGCTAAACTCTGGTTTGGGCACCCCTGGTTTAGAAGATTGCATTCATTAATACCAGGGTAATCATGCAATATCCCAATGCACAGTACTTCAGTAAAGGTGATTTTGCCTGCCTGTGTAATCACTTCTACCTTCTTTTACATAAAAATACCAACAAAATAGCATAGCTGCTCAACTCACCAATACATTAATACTGGTGTTTATAATAATTAATAATTTCTTGCATTTATATAGCGCTTTTCTGGGCACTCAAAGTGCTTTACATAGAAGGGGGGAATCTCCTCATCCACCACCAGTGTGCAGCATCCACCTGGATGATGCGACGGCAGCCATAGTGCGCCAGAACGCCCACCACACACCAGCTTACAGGTGGAGAGGAGGCAGTGATGAAGCCAATCAGCAGATATGGGGATGGTTAGGAGGCCATGATGGTCAGAGGCCAATGGGCGAATTTGGCCACCCCCTACTCTTTTTCAAAGGACATCCTGGGATTTTTAATGACCACAGAGAGTCAGGACCTCGGTTTGACGTCTCATCCGAAAGACGGTGCTTTTTGTCAGTATAGTGTCCCAGTATAGTGTTTATAGTGAGATTTCTTTTTAATACTGCATCAAAATAAGTCCAGGTGTGCGGATGCTTTCTATTTTGGCCTAAAACATTGCAAAATATTTTCTGTTAATATCAATATCTGTATAAGTCAGTAATTTTGCTTCACCGAAGAATGTTGAGAGTTGGCTGAGGTTATTTACATTTACAGTAGTAGTCTTAAAAGGTACAGTAGCAAAAATAAACTTTAAAATAAGCTAAATTATGTTGGTTTTTTTGAGCAAGGAATATTAAAAAGTAGATTTAAGGAAAACGTGAAGAATCTATCAATGTGTCAATGTAATAAGCATAATTAAATGGGTAAAATAGACCAATTTTAATTAGATTTATTTAATATGCATATTTATTATTCTTCTGTCCTCCATCCAGCATCTTTAGACTTACAAGAGTTAGATTTGTTGCATGTGTTCAGAAAAAAATTAACAACCAGTTGTGAGGATGAGCTCAGATTTTTTAATTGAATTATAAAATTATTCAAATGTATAGTGTAAATATTCACTTCAAAAAAATAAACTGGAGAAATGTATACTATTTCAAATATATATTTAATTTTTAATTATTAGTTATATAATTTATCTATTATATTTAGAAGGCCAATTTAATTTGCATGACCTCTAAAGCATTATATAATGCATATTCATCGACCATTTAAAGAAATGCCAACATATAAAGCCCCACACATATGATTTAGTTGATAATTAGTTATTTTATTATGACAAGGCACATCAGGTCTTACAGGCTGTCTTTAAAGATGAACACATTATTTACATAAAACCTGCTGGTCTCCTCAATGATAGAAAAGGCAAAGATATGAAAAGAGCCGATTCTCACTCAGATAAATATACTTGAGTGTGCTGTCTGTTAGTAAGGTATGAGCACAGTGACGTCTTAGTGGAAATATGAGGACGGCAGTGCGTGTGAGTCGGTACCATGTGTGTGTGTGTGTGTGTGTGTGAGAGAGAGAGAGAGTGTGAGTGTTTGTGTGTGTGTGTTTGAGTGAGTGCGCTGGGTGTGGAGAGAGAGAGAGTGTGAGTGTTTGTGTGTGTGTGTGTGTGTGCGAGCGAGTGTGTGTGAGAGAGAGAGAGTGTGAGTGTTTGTCGTGTGTGTGTTGGAGAGAGACGAGCGTGTGGTGTTGTGTGTGTGTGTGTGTGTGAGGGAGTGAGTGAGGGAGGGAGTGAGTGAGTGCGTGAGTGAGTGAGTGTGTGTGTGTGTGTATGAGTGAGTGAGTGAGTGTGTGTGTGTGAGGACGTGAGTGAGTGTGTGTGTGTGTGAGAGAGGGTGTGAGTGTTTGTGTGTGTGCAAGTGTTGTGTGAGGGAGAGTGTGAGTGTTGTGGGTGGTGCGTGCGCGAGGTGTGCGAGTCGTGTGTGTGTGTTTGATGGTGAGAGAGTGAGAGGAGTGTGTGTGTATGTGGTTATATCACTGCAAACGGACTGGTTTGGCATAGATTACAGGAAGCACCAGGTCGCAGGTTTGATTCCCTCTTCATTTCAGTACTTGTAGTTTGCAGCGTCGTCCCTGAATGAAAGTTTGATTTATATGCACAATAAACACTTTACAATAAAAGGCACATTCAGAGGCACATTTTATAATCCAAAATATGTGCTTGTGTTTTTGTTTGTGAAGACATAATATTAGTTTGTGAATGTGACATTTATAAATACATTCAAAGAGTGAAAACGAGGCTGTTGGTGTGTATATATATATATACACACACACACATACATATACATACATATATATATATATAGAAATGACACCTTAAGAAATTAACAGCTTCAGAAATTAATAAATGCACAGATTGTTTTGTTTCTGTAAAAAAAGAAAAGAAAAAAGAAATTTTGACCTTCCTGAAATACCAGAATTAAACTTTCCCTCAAAAAATATCAACCTGGGATCCATCAAAACAAAATAAATCATTTGAAAAAAAAGCAATCGAGCAAGTTAACGTCCCTTCTTTTAAACTCATGGTCGTTCAAGAACAAGGTTTTGATTTGGAATAGTTTAGTCCAGATGTGGACGACACGTCTGCTTTGACATATAAGACCTGGACTGTAATGCTTCCCCCAGTGCATGCTGGGATATCAGCGCTGGCTCCTCCCTCACTGGTACCAGGGCGTCTTGCGGACCCAGCGCAGGGTGAACCCGGCGTCAGTGCGGATCTTGATGGAGGCGGCCTCGGCTTCTCTCACCGTCTCCTTCACCGACTGCATCAGGTTCTGAGCGTTATGGACCAGCATCTCGGTGGCCTGCGAGAGAACCAGCACACATTTAGACTGGTTTCATCTAAAAACAGGGTTCGGAGAGGAGCGGAGGGCGAGATCTGACCTGCTCCGATTCCTCCTCGCTGATGTTGGTGCGTCCCAACATGGTGGCCTTCACCGTGGAGAGGATCTTCAGCTGTGTGCTGATGGTGGGAATCCTCTCACACACCTGCAGAAAGACACAAACACATGAAAATATCCCTCAAAATGGGTGTATTCACAATTGAGTCAATTTTACAAAAACAAACAGTCAAAAGGTTGAAAAAGAACCATTTTTTGCCGACTGTCCTGGTCCACCCACAAAAAGTTACGTCCCCACTCCTTTTTGTTTTTTTTATTTCTTTTTTCTCGGGCACACTTCCCGCTCACCATTGTAGCGGTGTTAAATCAGCGTTCTCAGTCATTTCCATGCATGCATCGAATTTTTTGTTCACTAGAAAGCACAAAACAAATACAAGCAGATATGCATTTGAATGCATGCCTATCATTGGTTGGACCTGTTGAACGAATCCGTGTTTAGAGACTGAACGAAGCGTCTGATTCTGAATGAACTGCATGTGAATCTTGTTGAAAGGGGAGTAAAAATGGCACAAAAAGAAACACTCAACAAATCTTTTTGGTGAATAGATTCACAAGAGTCACTTTCCCCAAACGCTAGATGGTTTAACGTTCGAAAATGAAAAAATTAAGAAAGTCATAAATATTACTGCTGTAATTTTACAGATGTACTGTTGAAATTTATATAATTACTACGTTTTTATTTTTCTTCAATTTTGTTATATATATTTTTTTATTAACTCGAAATATTTACAATATGTATTTTTGATATATTTGGTTTTTAATATATATTTTTTCTATCCTACAAACAATCCAAATCTGTAATACAATTTAAGTAAATGTTCAAATAAAATATTATATAGTCATTATATATCACACAAAGTTTGTTGCGAAAATGTGCAGCTTTACTTCCAAAGCACCGAAAACTGTTTGGAGTTGCTTTTTTTAAAAATTGACTTCCTATTACAGCAACTGCCTGCAATTTTAATCAGAAAAATCAGTTCATCCCCCCCCAAATTATTCAGTCTAAAAGAACAACCAACATTGAAACTGGAATTTATTCCAGTAGTTCTATTGGTTCAGTTTTGGTTTGCTTTTGAGCATTTTTGGGAGTTTCCATGGGTTAAAAAACATAAATAAACAAACCTCTCTGTGATCCAGTACTGCGGGGCATGTTGGACATAAAAAAGATCATACGAAAATACAAAGAAATTACTATAAAAACAAAGAAAAACAAGGCAAATAAAATAAAACAAATAAACAAAATACTGAAGAAAATCATAAAAAATATAATTAAATAAATCTCAAGCCTGAAACACATCACCCCATTATGGACTCTTTGCTCTTCTCACCTGCAGTAAGTTGGTTCGTATGCGTTTGTCTGTGCACTGTTTGGCGACCTCCTTGGCGAGGAGCGTGACCTCGTCTGAGGCTTTAGCGATATCTTTGGCCCGCCATACTGGTAATTGACCCCCGCCCGAAATCCATCCTATTCCCAGCTAGCGCCGGAACAGTCCGGACATATCGGCATCAGCAGCGCCATTTCGTTGGCGCTCCGAGCCGCTAGCGTTCCATTGCCCTGCAAAGAAACCCCACTCACCAAGTTCCTCACAACATCACACTATACAGGTGCGCCAAACAACCCAACATCGGCAGAACTCACCCCTTAACGCCGGACCACTTGCGGGCCGTCGGCAGACCTGCCTCGCGCGCCCCACAACCATCTGGTCCGCCCCCCCCTAACCATCTCTCCGGCCTGCTGTTCAGGGAACTCCTCGTCCTTCTCCTCCGGCGGTGGAGGTCTGGGAGGAGGCACTTCACCCTCTGGCAGTGGAGGTTTTGGAGGGGCGGCGTTGTCGCTTATCTGAAGGAGAACCGGGACTGGTGATTAAAACCGTGCTGGTGCAGTAAATGCATGCAGCTGCGGGAGTCTGCGGTGAATCTGACCTGCAGGTGCTCCAGGTCTGGAGGTGGAGGAGGGAAGTCCGGCTCCTGCGGCTGGAACGCCTCCTGGACTTTAGCCACGGCACCCAGGATCTTATAACCCGAGTCCAGGAAGCCCCTCTGAAGGCCTGACCAGGAAGACAATGGGCACAGGTTCAACTAAAGGCCTTTCCACACTGAGCGCGAGTGAAATCGCCGAGACGGTTGCTTTCCACCGAGGCCGAAAGGATGATTGGTCTTTGACTATTCCACGGCCTGCACACTCGGGCGGTGGAGCTACAACAATGCATTTCCCAGTATGTATCTCGTTAGTGTTGTCACCCGCCGGGTACCATAATTTCAGTATGCGGTACCAATACCAGTGAAAATCCACGGATCTCGGTACCAATTTCTTTACCAAAGCAAAACACAAAAAAATTTGACTATACTTTCATTTAATCCAAACTGTGTACATATTTAATTTTAAAGGGCTTTTTAGAGTTATCAGCCAAGCATAACACCTAAGTTAGCTTAAAAAAAGAAAAACACAAAAAAAAAAAACAAGAAAAGCCCAGACTGCTTTTCTGACTGATATGACACAAACCGTGTTAACCATTTGTACATTATCCAACACGCATATTTTAGATTCTCAATTCATTTAAAAGCCTCTGGTGTGAAAAAATAGCAAATATCATCATGTCCTCCTGTATTTTTAACCCTAATAAAAGTTATAGGAACATTAAATAGTTAATAAAGAAACTTCATTCATATGCACATTATCATTAGCGTTAGCCGCGCTTATGCTAATGATTAACTACTCTAATAACAGCATTCATTTCAATCCGACATTCCAAATAAAATATTGAATAATGTTCATAACAGAAGCTGTGTTTCCCACAGACTTGCAGTCTATTTGTGGTGGCATATGTATGCAAATTCATTCTCTGCCAGCAGAGGCGCTGTTGGAGCAGAAAGTATAGTGGTTTCCACGGTAACAGTTGTAATCAAATAAGCGCTGTGCTCACAAACACTTCTCAGGCTTTACAGGCAAGATGAAATGAAAATGACAACCAAAATTTTCTGAAGACAGTCGGTTTCCTTCAGAGATACATTCATATAAAACACTCGCGACGCGTTTTGATTTTGAAACGTTCAGTGCTCATGTTTATTCAACGAAGTAAAAGCCTTTTGGAAAATCTATTTGTGGCTGTGAGTTTTGATATTGTGGCGGGCCACCTCAAATAAATCAATGTATAGGAAACACAAGATCTAAATATAAAAAAATGTTAATTAAACTTACCTGCTTGAACTCTTTCATTTGATCTGGGTGTCTGTCTTTAAAGTGTTTTGTTAGTTTGGTGTGTTTCCTCGTTTTGAGGTCGCCATGTCTCAGTGCGTCTGCGCAGCTTTCGGGTAGCGCATCAAGAACCGGGTTGACCGGGTACTCTGTACCACAGGTACTTAAAAACACCTGGTACCGTAATGTTTTCATTTTTTTAGTACCGACTTGATACCGAAGTACCGGGTCTTTTGACAACAATATATCTTGTAAATGGATTTAACATCCAAATAAAGATAAACAAAGTTTGGCTCTACACCAGAAACTCAAACTATCTATAATGCTTACAAGAATAGGCTACATCCTAAAATATAATTAGAAGTACAATTAGCATCAAGCTACACTTGAAAATGTATTTGCTTACCCACTTTAAACCATCATCGACTGCTTGTAATAACCTCCGATTGTGATTTATAGTTGATTCTATAATAAGCAGACACATGCACTCTTTGTATGTTTAATAAAGCTACACTGCTAATATTTGTAATAAACATCCTTCACTGCTATAAAAATACCATGAGCTGCATAAAAAAAAACACATACAGAAAATATATCGTCATAATCATTTGTCTATTTGCTTTCATATTTCATGTGTAGAAAAATGTTTCACTCGATTTTTTTAATACGGAAGATCTAGACTAGAGAGTGAACGCGCTCGGACTCATAACACTCGCGCACGGTGCTCTCCAGATCACATGATTCAGTGAAGAATTATTAGAAATGTTATTCTGTATAAAGAACATGCGAGAATAAATCTGTTCTCAAATACCAACGATAACAAGAACTCCGCATCCACTCTTTTATCCCTTAGACACTCTTTTTCTGTGTTTGTTTTCACAGGTTTTCGAAACAGCGCCACCACTCTTATCCTTTTGTGCAACAGCAGCTGCTCCGGTCATGTGATCCTAGCTCAAATCTTATTGGACGGCCCGTGTTTTCACTTTGCGAAACTGAAAAGATTCGTCAGACTTGTACGAAAAAAAACATCTGCATTTACGGTGCGCCAATGTTCACGGTCTATGTGAGCCTACCATAGCCATGTGATGTTTATTCCAAGGGAGTCATCGCATCCGATATTCGTTTCACTTTTCGTGCTCAGGTGGAAAACGCTTTAAAGAAGCCTATTGAATAACTTAAATATAGCGATGTATGTGTTTCAGAGTGAAGCGCGACACTGTGTTCATGTACACGCCGGCAGCTCATGATCCGGTGTTTTCAGCATCTCAGAGCGGCAGGAAATGCTGCTCCACTGCTTTCACGTGTATTTGAGAACACGACCGGCTCCAACCATCTTGAGACTTGTAGGTTTAACGATTAAAAATTAATAAATTAAGAAAGTCATAAACATGAATATTCTAATTTTACCCCCCACCCCAAAAAAATAATACTATTTTTTTTCTTTTACAGTGAAATGTAACAAACAGCTATTTTTATTTTGTTTAATTTTGTATTTAGTAGCAGTAATAATATATTTTATAGTTGGTAAAAATATTATAATATTTTGTAATTTTTTATAAACCACCAATTTTTGCCAAATGTGAAGATTACAAACATGCACAGCAGTGAAATATTTACAATAGCAAATATTCTTATTGTGTTTAATATTTGTAATATTAAGTTACTAATACTAATAACAACGCTCCTTTTATAGTCATATTTTTATATAAATCAAGTTTTTTTTGCCAAATTGTGAAGCTCTAAAAACATACATTAAACGTTGTTAGTAATAATCAATATATAGTAATTTTTTTGTTGGGAGTTTTATGTTTTATTTGTTAGTAATAATAATAGGAACAAATTTTATAATCATGTCAATATTAAATCCCAAAATTGTTGGCCAAAGTATGATCCCTTACATCATTGTAATCAAATTTATTGAGAAAATAGATAATAATAAGAAGTTTAATATTATTATTATATGATAATTATATCATATGTTATAAAAATCCAAAATTTATTGTTAAATATATCATATAACAAGCAATAAAGTGAAATACTACAAGAGTAATCGTTTATATTTGTTTAAATATTTTTATTTAGTATTGTAGTAGTAGTAATAATAAATAAGAAGTTATAATAAGTTAAATAAAAACTTTTATAGTCATATTTATATATAACTACAAAAATTTGGGCCAAATTGTAAAGCCAAATAAAAATTTGCATTTTGAATTGAAAACATATTTAATGGATCAATAAAACACAATTAGATATTTTCCCCAGGACATGACCAACCTAATTCAACCAAACCACTCTTCCGGCAGATCTTTTAAACAGTGCACTAATATATAATTATATATATAATATATATATATTATGAGTGAAGCTATAGCCTAGGTGATAATGAGGAGGGGTGCTGTGGATGGTTGCTATGCAGTTGTGTGTCTCACCTTGGTCCTGTATGTTGGCGGCCACGGCCTTGGCGTCCATGACCATCGGTGAGATGGTCCTGCTGAGCTCGTCAGACGCCGCTTTCACGGTCTCTCTGAACTTCGGGTCCTCTGAGTTCTCCACCTCTCGCTTCGCCACCAGCAGGATCCGATTGGCTCGCCGGGCGATGCTGGTTGCCCCGGCGACCAGCATCTGAGGCTGGTGATTGGCCATAGCTACCTGACACTTGTCCAGATCTTTCTTAATGGCTTCTTCTGATGCATACAACAGAGACCTGGTGTCGATCGCTTCATCCACCAGACCTGAGAGACAGAGAGAGAGAGTTGAGATTTGTTCATACAGTTACTGTAGATGATTTATGCAAATGAAAAAAGTAAACATTGTCCCCATTCAGAGAGAACTACTAAGACAAACATTGTGATTTCAACCTATTTTTATTGTATTTTTTCCACATTATTTTTTTTTCTAATTTATTTTGATCTTTGTCAAATACTGTAACAATTTTTTTCATTGATCTCTGATAGTTTTCTGGACAAAATAACCATTTGTGGGTCGAGTACTGCTGGCATCCCGTCTGATAATTACGGATAATAAAATAAACTAAAATATAAAAAAATAAAATGTTAAATGAAATAAAAATGAAATAAATACATTAGATCCTGTCTGACATAAAAATATATGTACTAAAAATTAAATTAAATTTAAAAAATTTAATCAAATAAAAATTAACTAGAAAATTTTAACTAAAACACTAAGCAATTAACAAAGTATATAAGTAAAAATAAATACCATTAGAGCGATATATAACATCTATGTCTCACATAAAAACGATATTTAATGAAAATAAACTAAATAAAAATATAAAAAAATTAAATAAAAATTTAAACAATACATAGATAGATAGATAAATAGAATATACAATTTAAATAAAATTAATAAAATTCAATAAGTGAAAAATTCATTACATAGATCGATATCTAGCATACTGTCTTTAAAAAAAGAAAGAAAATAAACACTATAACAAAAAAGATAATAAAATGAATCATAAAATATTGAAACAGAGAAAAATTTGTCACCTGTCATTTTCTCGACATTGTCGATCCACTGATTCTTCATGGTCTCAAAGTGTTCGTAAGCCGCCTGGTTTCCAGGATTCTTCAAGAGGATGCGAGCTGCAGAGACGACCTGACGAAAACATTTTTTAAAAATCACACTTATGTACAGTCAATTTTCCACCAGCCTCGGTCTCGTGTGAACGGTGTTTCTGTTACCTGCGGCGTCAGATCTCTGGCTGATTTGACGGCCGTCTGGATTCCCTCCACCGTGCTCTTGTTGGCCGTGCCGACTGCAGCTGCTTTCTCCGCCGTGGCTCCCAGACGACCCGAGTGATTCTCAAAGTTTGCAGCCCGCTCCTCGAACACCTGATCACACACACATTATCCATCACACAGAGGAAGATGATTTGACGGCAGCATTAGTGTGTGTCTGTGATGGTGTGGCACCTCCTCTCTGTTGGGCGCGTCTGGAGGAGTCGTCGCTGCCACTGCCAAGAGTTTGACCGGCGTAGTCGTGTCACTGAAGATATCAGACACCTCCTGAGTCATGGCTTCCTGCATCTTACCCTTCAGCTCCTGCCACAAACACACACAATAGCCCTCTGATATGACAAACAACGACGCCATCATATCATAAACATCACACAAATAAGAGTTTCTGAAAGAAGTCTCTTCTGCTCACCGAAGCTGCATTTATTTGATCAAAAATAAAGAAAAAAATTAATAATTGTGAAATATTATTAGAATTTCAAATAGTTGTTTTCAATGTGAATATCTGTTAAACTGTATTTTATTCCTGTGATGCGCAGCTGAACTTTCAGCATCATTCCTCCAGTTCAGTGTCACATGATTCTTCAGAAATCAGTATAATATGCTGATCTGCTGCTCAAGAAATATTTCTGATTATTATCAATGTTGAAAACAGTTGTGCTGCACAATATTTTTGTGGAAACCGTGATGCATTTTATTTTTCAGGATTCACAGATGAATAGAAAAGTTCAAAAGAACAGCGTTTATTGAAATAGCAATCTTTTGTAAAATTATAAATATCTTTACTTTCGCTTTGAATCAGTTTGAGGCATCCTTGCCGAATAAAAGTATTAATTTCCACAAACCTTTGAATGGTAATGTAGAATTTGGGGAAAAACATCACATGATGCTGTTGGTCTCGAGAGGAGATTTTTTTCCCTCACCGAAGTGGATGGCTCTTTACTGTATCGTGTGCATTGTTGTAGATATGAAGATGACTGTGTTCCATGCATTTATCACATGTCTTGTTTAAAAATAGTGAAGTTGTGTATTGATGTAGAAACGGGAATATGTCTGCCACTTAAAACTTTTTTTTTTTACAGAATAATATATAAAAAAAATTTTCTAACAAACATATTACAAACAGAAAAGTTTTAGACGAAAAGTATACAAGAAGGAAAATAAAAAATAACAAAGCCACATCATAAAATTACAAAATTAAAGAAAATTAAAATATAAAAAATAAAGCTTGTTAAAGCTTATTTATACAGTATATATAAATAATAGCTCTGTTATGATTGGCTAACCTCAGTGTAAGCAGGTGAAGTTCACTCTGTCATTTATCAAGTCAATGAGAATGTATGTGGTTGGATGATTGGGATAATGAGCTCATGCTGAGGATGTTGGTGAGAACCATTGAAATATTTCGAATGTATGTTTGTGGAGGCTGGCTGAGCGGGAGGTGAGAATAAACGTATTGAGGATGGGTCTGCAGCTGCTGAGCGATGGCGCGGGCCTGAGGACCGTCTGCCTCCCCGCGGGCCGCTAGCTCGGCTAACTGCCCCATCAGGTGCTCCACCTCCTCACATTTACCCAGCAGCCCCTGCCTCTGTGACGCTGGCAGCGCATTGGCCAGACGACGGCCCTCGGCGACCAGCCCACGGATCGCAGCCTGACCTACAATCACAAACACACAACCCCTAATGCAAAGGAGATCCGTTTCACTGGAGTATGAAAGAGAGCGGGATGAGAGCCGCACCGACGCCGCTGTCATCCAGCGAGGGGTTGTCGATCCATCTCTGCGCCTGCTCCATCTTCCCCTCCAGGTGAACGGCCGCTTTGGCGGGCCGAGTGTTGGCCACTGCTTTGCTGGTTTTGGACTGGAGGTTCTGCAGAGCTGTGGCCATCTGCTTCGCCAGCGCTCGAGCCTCAGGAGTGTCGCCCTTACCACTGAAACTGACACACACACACACACAAACAACACACACACGAGCTTGGCGCGCGCACAGACACAGACACACAGATACACAGACACAGAGACACAGGTTTTTCTATTTTAATATACCTGCAAATGATGCATTCCTGTGACGTAAAGCTGTATTTTCAGCATCATTCCTCCCAGTCTCAGTTAATGATCTTCAGAAATCAGTATAATATGCTGATTTATTATCAGTGCTGAAAACATGTTGCTGCGTAATATTTTTTTGGAACTGTGATAATTTTTTTCAGGGATTCTTTGATGAATAAAAGTGTTAAAAGACAGCGCATTATTAAAAAATTAAGTCTTTTCGAACAATATACAATATCGTTCAAAAGTTTGGGGTCCGATTTTTCTTTTTTTTTTGAAAGAAATGAAAATTTTTATTCAGCGAGGATGTGTTAAATTGTTAAGTGATAGCAAAGATTTATATTGTTTAAAATTATTTATATTTTGAATAAATGCTGTTCGTTTTAACTTTTTATTCAGCCCAAGAATCCTTGAAACGGATCGCAGTTTCCAAAAACATATTTGTCAGCCACTGTGATAATTTAATAATAAATCAGCAATTATTAGGGATTTATGAAGATCACATGACATTTATACGGCGGAATGAATGCTGGAGTAATTCAGCTTTGCATCACAGAAATAATTTTTTTTTTTAAAGTATATTAAAATAGAAACCATTAGTTTATATTGTAATAACATTTTGCAAGATTACTGTTTTTTACTGTTTTTGATCAAATAAATTCAGCCTTGATGAGCAGAAGAGACTTCGTTAAAAAAAAAATTTTGACTGATCGTGAGTATATATTATATATAAATTAAATAAAGAAATGTTCCAAACTACTAGTAATAATATTATTGTAGAGTAAAAAAAAAGTATTATTATTTATTTTATTTACAGAACTTTAAAATTACAAAGCTAATATTTATTGCCGTCTTAAGTTCTTTGCATTCAAACATCATGCCACGGAGCTTTTATTTTGGCAGAAATCTACAAAAGCTCCTCTTTTGTAGACAGCAGATTTATTTAATGAGATTCTCATTACGAAACAGCGGTTTTTGACGTAATGTGACAAGTTTGCATTGCAGGTGATTTTAATCAGTCTGAAAAAGAAACTAAAGCCAAGCTGAAACAGGACGGATTCGTTTGCCAGGATTAGTGCCATCAAATCTTCAAAAGATGCTTTTTTTGAGGCACTTTTCAACAAGTAAACTAGATTAAGCCCACGAGTTCAGTTACATCTGTGAAATAAGTGCAGAAACACATGCACCAGCTCATCTGACTCAAAAAATGTGCAGAACTTCCGAACAGCCGTTGCTTAGCTACCGCCAAACAGTCAAACAATGGAAACCGGGATTCCTCACGGAACATCCTGCTAATATTCCAAAGATCCAGGCCAAGAATCGCCACAAAGCCCTACTCAAAGTCAAGATGCTGAGAGATACGTACGCTTTCTTGAGCTCGGAGAGTTTGGCGGTGAGGCCGGCGATCTCGCCCATGCTGCGCAGGATGTCCTCTCGCTCCTTGGGATCTTCGCAGAGATCCGCGATCTTCCTGGATTCTCCCAGAAGAGCCCTGATGTTCTCCTCTCCCTCCGGACCGCCGTGAGGATCCGCCAGCCAGCTCTGCCGTTCACAAAACACGAATGGCGTTCAGAACGAAGCTTAGACAGCTGTGTGATTCATCCAGACAAGGTGGCAGGCTCACCTGAGCGGCGTCGGTTCTCTTGGCGATGGCTTGTTTCGAGCCGGTCATGGCCTCCAGTTTACGTGCCGCATTTTCCACTTTCCCCGTCAGGACGTCCAGACCCTGAGACACCTGCTGTGCTTTCTGCATGGCCACCGGACTCGCTCCCTGACCCCTGCGCAGGACACACACGTCAAACACAATGAAAAACACCTCTCGCATCCCAAATATGATCAAGCTTTCATACCAGCAAGCTTTTGAAATTGTGGATGAACTTCTGGTTTTGTGTCACTGATGTTATTCCTTCTTCTCCACTAACAGGACCGAATGTAATCAAATTGCTTTAAAAATGCAGCATACAATTGAAATTGTATAAAAATATTTGTATCATTATTTGACCTATCACTAAAAATTTAAAAATACTACTTTAATATGATTTCTGAAACACAATATTTTAAACAAATATTTTTAATATATATTATTTTTTTATTATTATTAATACAAATATATACGATTGCACATGAAATTTGGCTAAACTGTTTAAATGTAAATTTTATAATACAATTATTGTTGATAAACATATAGACACAAATTTTTTTAATATTCTCATTGACAATCAAAATTTAATCTATACATATTTTTGTATTTATTTCGTAAAAAACAAAAATTATTTTTAATATAATTTTGCATAAATAAGTACTTAAACATTTGTTTAAATATTATTTATGATCACAAATACTTAATCAGATTTAAATTATTTTATTAAATTTGTAGATATTTTTTGCCAAAACGTTTTATGTAATTTTTTATATATCTGTGATAAGCAACTAACTTCAAGCTAACTATTTTTATACTTTTTTTATTTAAATATTTCGACATACATGACTATTTTGATGAAACCCATTAATTGTAAATATTTTTTTTATATTAATCTGATAAACAATATGAAACCAATATTTTCAATATTTTTTATTAAAATTTAACACAATATTTTTTATATATCTTTAAAAATAAAAATACTAATTGTAAATAATTTAGTATACTTTTGTAAAAAACCAAATGTTTTGATATAAATTCTCATATCAATATTTAAAGTATATTTTAATATTTTTTATTTTAAAAGCTGTCCATACATTTTTAATATTTTTTTTAATTAAAAGTCAAGATTTAGCTAGCGACAGCAATTTCCCACAGAGGATGTAAGAATGGGTTTACGAGGATATGGGTAATATTAGTCAGCTGCTTTTACTCAGACACCGGGAGAAAACCTGATGCAAGCTGTGACCTTGACTCAGGTTTTTCTCGAATCTAACTGTTCCTTTTGGATGACTATCCGAAAGTGGTTCCCTACATGGCCGTTTAATAGTTGTATATACTGTTTATAAATGTAATATAAAAATACCTTAATTCTTACACCATAGCCACAATACAATATATGTTTACTCATATATATACTATATATGTCACCTTGGTTTTTCAAAATAAATAAAATAAATAAATAAAATAAATAAATAAATAAAAAAATAAAATAAAATAAATAAAATAAAATAAAATAAAATAAAATATCTGGATTTTAATACCTGGCCCGCAGCTCGGACACCTGCTCAGTAAGTTGTCCAAGTGTTTTGGCCGTTCCCACGATGTCTCGTCTCTCTTTCCCAGCGCAGAGCTCGCCAACTTTACCCGCTTCATCCAGAATCTGACGGATGGCCTGTTCGCCCGGGTCACCTGCAGCGGCACAGCATCAGCAAACATGATTTTCAACCTCTTTTTTCTCTGATTATTTTATCAGACGTTTTTCCGGGAAGTACCTGGCTGGGCGTGTGGGTCTCGGAGCCAGTTCTTGGCTTGGGCCATTTTGGAGTCGATCAGAGCCAGCGCTCTCTTCATAGCCTCTGTGTCCTGCAAACCACGTCCACAACATCAAACACACAGTCCTGCAGCAGATTAACACAGACACCTTACATCTGACATCAGGACTGTGTGTGTGTCTGTACGTGTGTGTGTGTGTGTGTGTGTGTGTGTGTGGGGGAGTTTATTTTGAGTTGTCTGTGTGATTTTAATTAATCGATACGACCTCAGTGAACTTCTCAGTCTGCATTCATACACAAATTCCATCTATTTCACAGATTATAACATTATATAGAATTATAACATATAATACATTACAAGACATTATAATTCATATATAAATAATTTATTTAAAGCGGCATTCATAAACTAATTTGATATTTTCCACTTATGTGACAAATCTGTATTTGATGGAACGTGTGGAAGAGAGAAAAAGAATATCAGATGAAATCCTAATATTTAAATTCTGACTGCTGTGACTTCGTCAGATCACAGTTAATGTAATTTTTATGTTCAATTTGCTCGACATTGCTTTCTTATCCTTAGTATCGATGATAGAGAGGCCATGACAATTGTCTTATATTTTTATATGTTTTCCATATAACCTAATATCGACAATAATCTACTAGAAACTCAATTTATCAAAAAAACAAATACAATTTATATATTTTTATATCTCAATTTTATCAATTATATTTCAATTTATTAACATACCCTTCAATAAATTACATATTAAAATAATGTACTAAAGTTTGATAGAAAATATGTTCATTGCAGCGGTGGCGAACTCCGGTCCTGGAGAGCCGCAGCTCTGCAGAGTTCAGCTCTAACCCTAATTACAACTCACCTGCCTGTAGCTTCCTAATAACCATTCAGACCTTGATTAGCTTGTTCAGGAGTTTTTGATTAAGGTTGAAGCAAAACTCTGCAGGGCTGCGCTCTCCAGGACCGACGTTCGCCACCCATGATTTCTATTGAAAACTAAATTCAAACTAAATAAGTAAAATAAAGTAAAAAATATATATAAAATAAAATGTAGAAAACTTTGCTATCAGCTAAAAATGAATAAATAAAAATGAGCATTAAACTATGTGTGAACAGTAGTTTGCAAAAGCATTTTTCATTAATAATAATTAATCATTAATAATAAGCAAACTGAACAGAACTGAACTTATTACTAAGTGAGTGAGTTGAAGAGTGAACTACAGACAGAGAGGAGAGAGAGAGAGAGAGAGTCAGTAGTATTATGTCCTTTTTTGGTTAAAACATTCGTCCCTGCTGCTCTAAAGTTGCCTCCACAGTTTTGTACATCACAGCGATAAAACACTCCCACCCACACACCCCTCTCCACACACCCAGACCAGACACACACAATTACACAACACACTGGTCACACACACACACACACATTTACACACTCACACACACACACACCACCTCACGATATTTAATTAAACAGAAAAACTGCCTTGTGATTTATTCAGTGATACTGAGGCTGATGGTGCAATGATACTGATACATCAGAGTCCTCAGAGGTGAGCTGTTTAACACTTCTGCAACATCAGACTCAAAGCCATAAACCTCACAGTTCCTCCATGATTGAAACCCCTCACACACACACACACACACGCGCGCTGTCAGCCGTTTCCACTCAGGCTCTTCTCAAACCCGGACTATGTATTGTCTGTGTCCAGTCTAAAACCAGGTGGTTTTCTGGTCTCAGCTGGTCTTTAGAGAGACTGTGGGACCGGAAAACCACCTTGAGCTGGTTTAAGCAGCTTTTTTAACAGCTACAAATAGGAGACAGGAAATGATGTAGAGAAGGAGGTGGGAAGACAGGAAATGACCAAAGCTGGTCAGCTCAGGTTATTCACACTTCATTCTGACAATATTAGAGCTTTATATTATTATTACAGTGAGTACTTGCAGTGAGAGAGCCTGCATCACCCACAGTATTTATAAAACTTCATATCAGCCAATACAAGATTAACACACACACACACACACACACACCACACACACTAGACAGATCCTGCTCTCACATTACAGCAGGACAGAGACATGTTAAACATTAAACAGAGCCATCAGTGAGTCCAGCGGCCCTGACAAACCTCTGCTTCCTTCTCCAGCGTTAAATCAGCAGAATTCATATAATATTTTTGCCTAATATTTTTTATTAAGCGTCAAAAGAGTTAAATCATGTACAGTTATCAATCATTTCTGTGTGTTTATATTATTTTAAATTATTTAAATGATAAAATGCATATCATTTTGTTAATAAATTAATTATTGTTTTTTTAAATCTGTTTTTAATAAATAGTATCTTTTTTTTAAGAAATATTTTTATTCAGAAAGGATGCATTAAAATGATCAAAAGTAACAGTAAAGACATTGTTCTATTTCAAATAAACGTTTGTTCTTTTAACCCTCTGTTCATCAAAGAATCCTAAAAATAAATCTATCACAGTTTCCACAAATATATTCAGCAGCACAACTGTTTTTCACATTGATATAATCAGAAATGGTTCTCAAAAAAAAAAAAAAAAAAAAAAAAAAAAAAAAAAAAAAAAAAAAACAAAAGAGCAGCAAAGCAGCATATTATAATGATTTCTGAAGATCGTGTGACACTGAAGACGGAGTAATGATGCTGGAAATACAGCTGCGCATCACAGAAATAATTACAGTTTAACAGATATTCACATAGAAAACAGCTGTTTTAATTTGTAATAATATTTCACAATATTTCATTTTTTTATATAGTTTTTTTTATTAATTAAATGCAGCCTTGGTGAGCATATGAACCGCTATATTGATTATCCCTTATAACAAAATAATTAAACTACTATAATAACATAAATAAATGACAAAAAATTATTTCTACAACAATGCATCCCTAAATACTCAATGTCATTTAAAATATTTATATTTTTTTCATATTTTAGATGACTTGATGCTGGAAAAGGAAACTTTTTTATTTCTGTGATGGTGATTATGAAACGAAAAGCAAAACATGTGAGATCGGCGTATTTTCTCCGCGGCGCTCTATTCGGTAGCATCACACCGCCTGTCTCTCTCGCTCCCAATCCAATCATCACATGTAAGCGAGCGACCGAGCGCAAACCTGCTAACACACGAAGAGCATGCGCACAGCCTTACCTTCTACAGCGGGAGGAAAACAAACCAAGAGAGGAGAAACAGAGCACACATTTGAACAAGAACGAGCGAAAAGATCCACTGAGAGACAAGAGAAATAAAGAAAGAAAGAAAAACACAGAGCCTCGCTCTCACAAACACCTCTGAAAGCATTAACCTTCAACTCAAACATCACTTCCCCAAAACACCTCAGTCAATCTCACATTTTCATCTCCAAAATCTCATCCTATTCCATTTTAAAGAAAAGTGAAGCCATTTTAGAGCTGTTAATTTTTAGGCATTGTGATATTATTTATATTTGTACATTTATATTATTTATTAATAAGTCACTTAAGTGTACATTCATTACATCAAATTATTATTATATATTATAATTCAAAGAAACTCAAACTCAAATGTCCCGACTATTAGATAACAAAATACTCTTTTTTTCTTTCCTTTTTACACATACATACTGAAGATTTGGGAAAATATCTTAACTTTCATTGCATAATTGTCCACAATGCATACAATTCTATTATTTATATTTTTTATTATTTATATAAAATACAATTATTATATTCCACATTGTGTTTTTTTTTTTAAGCTGTATTTCCCCCTGCATGTTTTGTGTAATGCAAAAACAACCACACACAAATCTCTAATAAAAATGTTTTTTTTTTTTCCATTGTAACAATGCATACCATCTTATTGTCAAAAACATACTCTGTTTCTTTAAGAAAAATCTTAAGTTTTCGTGAGACTGGTTCATACTGATATGCTGATATTTCCATGCATGCAATCCTGCATCAGCCCCGCAGCTTCTACAGCACATTCATTCCCAAAACTGTTAAACTGTTTTCACTCTTTCCAGAACAAGTGAGCAAAAAGCAACAAACTTTGAGGCCAAAAACTTAATTTCCAATGAATTTTTTTAGTCTAAAAGTGATCTGGATGGACTTCTAGATGGACTTGTTATTATTTGCACATGCCGTTTCCAGCCAAAATCTCAGGATTTACTTCAGATCTACTGCAAAATCCAGCCAGAGAACCTGAAGCCAGCTCAACACACACACACACACACACACACACACACACACACACACACACCACACACACACAACACCACACACGACACACCACCTGTATTTGCAAACACCAAACAGAGTAGCTCACATTACACACTTTACCCTTCAAATCTAGACTTAAAAATACATTTGTAATATATTTTCATGCTCAAACCAACACTAGATTGAATATGCATGCATGTGTGATGAATAATGTGTTATAAACATCATAAAGCGTGAGAGCAGACAGTAAACTGCGCGGTGTGTGTTTGTGAGGTGGGTTCATCCTGCATGCACATGAAGACACCGTGACCTTTGCCCTCTCACACACCTTACTGGCCCAGGCATCCTCGTCCCAGGACGTGAGCTGCAGCACGCGGATGATTTCATTGATTTCTGCGCTCATCTTCTCCACGGTGAAGTTCCTGTTCTTCAGGGCCTCCTCCACACCTTTACCCTGAGACGTCCTGGTCGTTACGAAGATCTTGATGCCTATGTGAGACATCACAGATAAGTCTCTTCTGCTCACCAAGCTGCATTTATTTGATCAAAAATACAGTAAAATTGTGAAATATTATTTTAATTTCAAACAGCTGTTTTCTATGTGATATCTGTTAAGCTGTAATTTATTTCTGTGATGCGCAGCTGTATTTTTCAGCATCATTACGCCCTCTTCAGTGTCCATGATCTTCAGATCAGTATATATCTGATTTGCTGCTCGAGAACATTCTGATTATTATCAATGTTGAAAACAGTTGTGCTGCCCAATATTCTTGTGGAAATTCTTCATTCTTTGATGAAAGAAATTCCCAAAAAAACAGCATTTATATATGGCATAGACATCTTTCGTAACATTATAAATGTCTTTCTGTCAACTTTTAATCAGTTTAATGCATCCTTTCTGAATAAGTGTATTCGTTTTCTCTGATCTGCGAGGTCAGAGGTCGGATCAGACCTGAGATGAGAACGGGCAGCAGCTCCTTGACGGTGTTCATGGAGTTAACCAGCATGACTCTGTGCTCCTGATGAGTTAATTCCTGCTGCCGCTCGTCAATCATCTTGGCCATCTTCGTCATGCCTGTGGAAGCAAATACAGTCAGACGTGTGACGCTTTTACTGATTGACCAGTTTAGTCTAAAAGCTGCATACTACCATAGCACCACTCAAGATCACTAATAAAGCCAAAATGTATGTGAACCAAGAACAAATCGAAACAGAATGAGAGATGAGCATCTAGTAAATCATAAAGCAGCATAACACACCAAAAAAAACCTGATGCAACATGGTGCAAAGCATGAGGCGATAACGCAGGATGGTCAAAGAACACAGTTCTTGAAATCTTTTGTAACATATACATTCTTTACTGCAACTTTCATCAATTTAATGCATCCTGTGAACAAACTTATTATTTCTTTAAAAAAAAAAACCTGCGACAGCAAGGCACCAAAGGGCGAAGGGGGGGGTTACTGAACCCTCCGAACAGTATTTGTAGTGTAGTGTATTAATATTTTACATGTACTAGAAATATTTAATATAATATTATTTATAAATTTGTTTATTTTTTCTTTACTAAAATGAAAATACAACAATCGGAAAGTCTAACTACAATGGCCTTTCCCAAAGCCTAAGTAAATGGTAAAACCTAATACAGTTTTAAAAACAGATTAGAGCAAATGGTGTGCAATGACTAAAATTACATAAGGAGCGCATAATTATAATCATAAGCAAACCATCGAAATACATAAATAAGTGATCAGATGCACCAAGCTTAAGCACTACTCAGGATGTTTGATCAATTGACATTCAAAAAACGACATTTATCTGAATAGATCTTTTTCAACCTTTTACATATTTTGATTTAATGCCTCCTTGCCTGAATAACAGTATTCATAAAAATAAAAAACCTGTTACAGTACTAGCATTTTAACAGCAGCATATTTAATTTCCTAGACATTTTATAATTTAATATCATAAATATTGTAACTATTAGAAATATTGTATTTATTCTTTGCATTAAAAAAAATATTTCTTTTACTAAAAGTTCAAATTGCAACAATCTGGAAATTTACAGGCTATAATGCCTTCACAACCAACAAACTAAACAATAAGAACAAGTACAACTATTAAAAATAATTATAGACATTATAGAAGATGAATAAAAATAAATAAATAAAAATCGAAAAAGAAAAAAAAATTCCCAACATGCATTAGGCGATAACCAACTCATCCAAATTCCATGCTTTTGTCCTGATCAGCCACATAATCAAAACTATTTGTATTACATCACAGTGTGAAGCCCCGCCCCCAGTCAAATCTTACTGGTCCAAATCCTGCTCCACATAACTACACATAAAGCATGTACTTTAACATTAAATACCTGGTCCCAGGTTCTTTGTGTAAGTGATCAGGTCCTCCATGGACTCCACCACCTCAGCCACGGTCAGATACTCCAGAATCCCTTTACACACACGGATGATCTTCCGAACCTGAGCTCAGGGAAAAGAGCAAGTATTGTGTTCAGTACCGATGCACAAGCTCAGACCCAAAGGATTGAACCCATTAAACGGTTTTAAAAGCATCGCACCTCGGCCTCATCGAATGTCAGAAGCAGGTCGGAGGTTCCGGACAGGATCCCGCGGGACCCGTCGATCAGATAATCTCTGGCTTGGACAGAATACGGGTCGGCCTTCAGCATCTGAGCCGCCTGAACCAGTTTAGTGCACGCGCTCTCAACCCTACAGAGAACAAGACCAAACAGAGCGAGAGAGAGTTAGTTACTGCCTTTCTTATGCTTACACATTCATCTGACTGTATAGTGACTCTATAAACACTCAGTATTTTAGGAGTAACTTACAGGTATCTTCTGCTCTCCAAGGGTGCATTTACTTTATCAAAAATACAGTAAAGACAGTAATAATGTGAAATATTATTCAAATTTGAATGCTGTTTTTTATGTGAATATCTGTTCAAATGTAATTTATTTCTGTGATCAAAGCTGAATTTTCAGCATCATTACTCCAGTCTTCAGTGTCATGCTGCCCAATATTTTTGTGGAAAATATATTTTTAATTTTTTTTATTGTTTGATGAAGGGAAAGTTCAAAAGAACAGCATTTATTTGAAATAGACATTTTTGTAACATTATTAATGTGTTTAATGACACTTTTGAGCAATTTAATGCATCCTTGCTGAATAAAAGTATTAATTTCTTTCAAAAAAATATTACTAAACTTGTTAACAGTAGTGTATTTATTAAGTATATTTCCTAGAAATATTTTAATATTTTATTGTAAATATTTTAAACGTTATTTACTTTTCTTTTTACTTTTTTCTTTTTACCGAAAAGAAATAATCAGCAATCTGGAAAATATACAGCTATAATGCAAATTCATAAACACATTTGCAGGCAAACAATGGCAGACAATGCAAAACATTACTGATTGGTTTGTAATTTTCAGTACATTCAATGCAAGTCATTTTTGCAAATATGACAAACCCTCCTCTATGTCAACCAGCTAGATAACATTATCTCAGTGACAAATCAGTAGAAATGGGAACGACAACAATGCAGAACATCACAGAAAACCTACTGTTTACATTTGCACGCATAAAAACTGGATGCAAAAGATCAACGAATGTTGAAATTTCAGTGCACACAGATCATATGCACTACAAGTTCTGATTCTTTATCGTATTTATTTTTCACAGATTTAGTTTTAGTCACTGCCCAACACTGTCGGTCCCACATGCATGCTTTTTCATTCACAGTCAGCAGCCCTAAATCACGTAGGAGTGACTTATTAGGTCCCAATTCCCACAACACACACACACACACTTATGTCCTATTCATCGGTGTCCGACTGTCTTCAGGAGGGTTTTGTTGTAGTTGCAGAATGGAGACTGGTGTCATATTTCTCTGTGGCAGGACAGACCACAGCTGTGTGTGTGTGTGTGTGTGTGTGACAGGATAGCAAGGTCACAACAGTGTGTGTATGTGTGTGTGTGTGTGTGTGTGTAGGCTCAGTAATGCATATGTATTTTAATCAGCATTACTGCACCAGGCCACACACGAACACAAACTATATTTAGAGGGAAACACAGGCTGTCCATTATGTGTGTCAGTGTTTCCAGTAATCCGTCCGCTCCTCCTGACTCAGGGATCTGAGCACAGCAGAATGAATTCATGCATGACTCAAAGCAGCTTCAGGATCAATGCAGCTGCGCACGAGCGTCTCGTCTGTACCTCTGCGAAAAGCTAAAGACTTTCAGACTTGTGTGACATATCATTATTGCAAATAAATCAAGTTTGAGTACAACACAACCACAAGAATGACACAACGTCTGAGTAAACAGCCCAAAAACAGCATGTCTGTGGCATGTCATCAAGGTTCAGGACATTGTCAGCTATTTCCTGCTTTGTTTTATTTAGTTATTCCCTAAACAGCACTGTGATACACAGATGTTTGGGTAAATCGCTGGAGATTTCCCAGCTGCTGGACTGCATCCTAAGGGACGTTCACACTTACAGTCATCTGCAGTGATCAATCAGCCGAAAGCCGTTCATTTTCAATGAGAGTTGGAGATTTGAAGGGATTTTACGGAGTTGAATCATTTAGCTGAATCACTAATTATTTATATAGAATCTCTGAATGATTTGTTCATGAATCGAACTGATTCGATCTGTTCACAGCACTTAACATCCCACTGGAGATGAAGAGTATCAGTATTACTGAAGATTTTAGAAAACCTGAAATACTGTTATGATTTTTTTATGGTGTTTTTGTCCTGTTTGAGCTTGAAAACTCCAGTCTCACAAGCCTAAAGGACAAAATCACAATTCATTTGTTGAATAAGACAAAAGAAATGACTTTGAGAAGATTCAGTATCATGAAAATCATTGGGTTCCAGTATTTTTAAAGACAACATACAACCAAAGAGACAAAAGCAGCAAGACCAGACGACTTAGACTATTGTTATGATATTTTTATGGTGCTTTTTGAATCTTAAAAGTGCCAGTCTCAATTTTAAGAGTGCAAAAGACTAACTAATGTATTATTTAAAATGTATTTTTGTGTGTGTGTCATACGGGTTTGAAACCACTTGGGTGAACTGTACTTTTAAGTTGAACACAATTGTTTATGCAAATGAGCAGTGATGTAATGCAAACATTTGATACATTGTTACATGCTCAAGTCTCATTTAAAATGAACAACTCCGGTTCGTATGTAGATGCAAATCAATTTCAGTGTGAACAATCTATATACTGAACAACACCAATAATTCTGAATGATCTATACAATTATTTTCCATAATTCAAGAGTAATGCAGAGGCTCTGTATGCGTTCTGAGGCAGTAACACATGTAGAAGAGCTCTAGTGCTGTTGTGTTTGCTCATGAGCGCAGCTGCTCCAGCATGTCCGCACCTGATTTAATAATCAACACACCTGCATTAGAGCACTTCCTCCTTCAACAAACAACACATGCACACTCATTCACAGACAACAGAGTTAACTAGAAGAATGTGCATTTAAATTTACATGTGTGCATTTATCCTAAGCGGCTAACATTGCATGCAAGATATGCATTTGATTTTATAAGTTCATGCATTCCATGCGAATCAAAGCCATGGCATTTAAAAAAAAACACAACATAAGATGAAAGAAGAGGAGGTTAGAGTTGCAGGGTTGCTGTTGCATATAGATTTTCATTCAAAACAGACAAAAATATAGAGCGCCATTATTCACGCAGCACCACACACACTTAAATTGTTGTCCATGACCTTTACCTTCAACAGTGTGTGTGTGTGTGTGTGTCTCACTTTATAAAGGCAGGCGGCATGTCTCTCCTCATGATGGCATCCTCAGTGGTCTGAACCGTCTCTTTGCCCACCTGCGTTGAACACACACACAAAAAATACACCTATAAACCAATAGAAAATAGAAAAGCACAAGAGCTTGGGAAGTTTAATTTCCTGAATATATGACTTATTTCTTCTGTGCAGCACAAAAGGAGATATATTGCATAATTTCTAGAATGTTTTTTCATAATAAATAAATTAGCAAACAGGTAAGCAAATAAATAATCAATTAAACTTGATAAGTTTGATTCACTTCAAAAAAGCAGTTCAAAATTTCTTCAGAATCAATGATTCGTTTCCGTCATCACATCCGGTGTTCATAAAAGTAGCTGCATATATTAAAATATTTTAGATACCAAAAATAAATATGTCTATTTATTAAAAATGTGGAAACCTCTGTGCTATATCAAACAATTTGAGTCCTCTTTACTACATTTTTACATTTTTTTATATTTATATTGTCCACAATGCACACATTTGCAATGATCTTTATATAAAATGTACATTTATTGCAACAAAACTGTTGTGAATTTGTATCTTTAACGACACGTCATCATATAAACAAGTCAATAATTACACTGATTTAAGTCTCTCAGGCCGAAAGTACAAAATAACAGTTCTCGGTTCCTTAGTTGTGTGTTTGATGTGACTTCATTTCAACATTTCCACTTCTGTGAGTCAGTGTTTCATTCCAGATAATCTCTCACACACACACACACACACACAGACACACACAGACACAGACACAGACACAGACACAGACACAGACACACACAGACACAGACACACACAGCATCATGCTCCTGCGAGCAGGTCTGCTGTCATCCAGATGACTTCATGTTTGGTTCGTCTCCAATTTGGTCTCGCTTAGAAAACTCCAGGCCACGTTTAACCGTTTTTCTCCCAAAATTAGCTCACACCGATGTAATTTTACCATGATGCAGCTAAACCAAGTCTGTCATTCTCAGCATATACCTGCAGTACTCGAGTCTGTGTATTAATGTGTATTCATGTGATGTGAAATAAGTCCTGTTTCACATCTCTGTGTTATTCTGCTCTCTATACGGCTCAGGTCTCTTTTTCAATGTAACTCAACTACACAATTTAGAAAATCATTCGTGTCTGTAGCTCAAATGGAGCTTTCTTCAAATCATTAACCCTAACTCTGAGCAAGAGTAACCACTATAAGCATAATTCTGCTCAATCGCAGGCTGCATGTTCAGACGAATCGGATCAGAGAACATTCCTCTGTTTTTCCACTCGCTCTGTCTGCGTTTCCTCACAAAAGAGCGGTATGTTCTTCTAGTACGAGCTGCTCAGTTAAAATAGAAACAGCGGCGGGTGCCTGGCAGTTCACACCACTCACATACCAGCCGTTTGTGTTTTAAACAGGAGGAGAGAGCGACACACACACACACACACAAATGGTGCTGTCAGGTTACACTGATCCTATCAGACAGGTAAGAACAGGTTGTCACAAATCCTACAGGATAGTGCACCCAAAAATTAAAAATCACTCCTCCTCAAGTAATTTAAAATCTGTATGACTATTTCTTCTGTGGAGCACAAAAAGAGGTTTATTGCATAAATTCTAGAATGTTTTTTTATAATACAGACTGCGGTTATAAAGTAAATTCTATATTAATTAAAATAAATGTAAATAATAAGTTAAATAATTTAAATACATAAAAATAATATAATAAATGACATTTTATTCTAATTAATTACTTAAATAAATGTAAATATTGATTAAAATAAACAACATTAAAATACTTTACTTAATTCAATAAATAAAAAATAATTAGAATTCCAATGTATTAAAATTTATCGAAATCAATTAAATTAAAATAAACAAAATCATATAAATCATAATACGTTAAATAATGCAATTCATTTAAATCATTAATTAAATACAATTATTTAAATAATTCAACTTAAAATAAATCAAGAATATTTAAAATCAATGATTATGATTAATTTATTAAAAACATTTAAAGAATTTAAATTTACGTTAATAATTAACTAAACTAAAGACAATAGAAAATTCTTAAAATATTAAATAAATAATTAAATGCAGTCTATTTGACTTCCGCTACATTCCGAGTCTTATAAAGTCCACAAAACTAAATTTAAAACAGTTCTGCCCTAAAATATTCCCCTTTCGTGCAGCTCATAAATCTTGTTTGCACTAATGTTCAATTCCAAAATGATTTCATGTCCATTATTTCAAACATCATTTGAAACCGTTTCAACTTTTCACTGATGTCAAATCCAACACAACACATCTGAATTGAATGAGCCTGCAGCACAACCACAAGAGAGATCAAGTGAATCGTTTTCAGTGAATAACACTTACATTTGAGTCTGTTCCTCAAACATAGCAATCACATGACTTCAGAAGACTCAAAATATATGAGCTACTTTCATGCTGATGTTCTCATCATTGTTGGAACTCAACAGCCTCATTACAAAATCAGTCAGACGGGTTAGGAACGACACGAGGGGGAGGAAATGATGACAGACTTCAAACTGTCGGGTGAACTGTTACAGTTGTGCTGCCTTTGGTTTTGAGAAGCATTCAGGCTTAATGATGAGGTCACTTCCTGCAAATCTCATTACGACACTGTCAGCTCTGAACACACTCACAGCAGCTGATGAAAGCTTCATGGAGAGCTGTGAACACTGACGGTCTAGCGGCGGAAATGTGAGGACAGTCTGCTCGCGTCCGGCTAACAGACGGCTCTTTGTACGCGCTTCTCAATGCTCTACACACACGCAGAGACGAGCTCTCACACACCGCTCTTGTGCTCAACTCTATTAAATAAGACAACCATCTTATTTTAAAATTGAGTTGAGTTATTATAGCACCAAATATTTCGCATTTGGAGTAAAAAGAGACTAGAGAAACTCTATCATGGTGGAAATTGCAGAAACGCCACTTTGATTAGATTAGCGTTATAAAACATTTCATGACTGAGAACTGGAAAGTAAGTCGGGCTGTGCCGATGCAATCATATAGTGACTGATTAGGGATGTGCAAATGTTCAAAATCGACTAGTAAACAAAAATTGGCTGAAAATGTGCTCAACCTCCAGCCATCCGAGCTGTAGATATAGCTGTAGTTTGTTTCTTCATCAGGTCTGTAGAAATGTAGCATTGCATCAGTGTCTCAGCAATGGATGCTCTGCAGTGAATGGGTGCCATCAGAATGAGAGTCCAAACAGCTGATAAAAACATCACAATAATCCACAAGTAATCCACAGCACTCCAGTCCATCAGTTAACATCTGGAGAAGACAAAAGCTGAAACTAATCCAGCATTAAAACGTTTTTAGAGTCTATAATCCATAATAAGGCTTCCTCCAGTGAAAAAGTGTTCTGGTCTGAATCAAGAGAGAAATCTGCACAGATCAAGCAGCGTTTAAAACGGTCCAAAACAGCTCTAAACAAATAGTACGTCAGTGGATTTTGATGTGAGAGACAACAGGAGATGAAGCGTTATTATGGATTATGGACTCGTATTTTAGCCGGAACAACATGGTTTGAAGTTAAAAACATTTTAACAATGGACTTTTTTTCCATATGAACACGCAGCTTTTGTCTTCTCCAGATGTTAACTGATGGACTGGAGTGCTGTGGATAATTGTGATGTTTTTATCAGCTGTTTGGACTCTCATTCTGACGGCACCCATTCACTGCAGAGCATCCATTGCTGAGACACTGATGCAATGCTGCATTTCTCCAAACCTGATGAAGAAACAAACTCATCCTAATCTGGGATGGCCTGAGGGTGAGCACATTTTCAGCAATTTTTACTTTTTGTCTGAACTATCCCTTTAAGATTTTTATTGCAACATATATAAATAAACATGCATGCAGTAAGTGTGTATAAGAAGACTCGATTATGTCATTTGCAATGCTTCACGGAAGACGACGTTCTGTTCTTTTGCAACAATTTCCGCTTCCAATCAACTTCTCTAGGATTATAAACACTTTTTTGTGAACAACGAAGTTAAAATCATATTGACTTCTGTCTTCTACAGAATCTTAAAAGTTAAAGTCAATTTGTGGTGCAAATAAATGTTGCGCTCTATGACATTGTAAAGCATGTGCATCGTATCACGACATAGTTGGCGATAACCAGCACTAAAACCAAGACACTTTCCAGAAACAGGAAGTCAGTCTTTAACTGGACTTTGAGTTATCCTGACGCCAATCCAACCATTCCAATCTCGACGGGGTTTGTAAACCCTTTTAATTAACCTCATAAACCACAGCCATCCTCACTAACCACAACATAACTAACCCAGTCCTTTCCGCCTACAAAAGCAATACAAGATCTGGCACCCAAACAAGCCAACAACACTGTGTGATGGATATAAAAACTCTGCATGAATGAAGCTCTGCTCTCGTCCCACGTATCTCTTAAAGAGTTATTTACATACACATTATCTCCGCGTGTAATTAAACTGCTTTCCCCGGCAACAGGCTGATGATAAACGTTCCCTCCTGTGAGCGCCGGCTGAATGGAGAGAGACAGTACATCTGTCCGGTCCGAGACACATAAACAACAATGAGCCGACTGACTCCTAGTCTGCACTGGAAGGAATATTACGGAGGAACTAAAAGCTCTTCTTCTCTCTCAGCTCTGGAACATTATAATCCTGAGACAAAGCCCGAGCTTCCAGAGCTTCCTCATCCAGAGCGCCTCTAACCCCCTCCATCCATTCGTTTGAGGACACAAGCCACAGAAAACTTCCTCAGAGAACCTCACAGACAATCTGGAGGAAGCAACGGCTTCCAAAACCTATTCGAAAGGCTCCAGGACGACTATTTGAAGTTCTAGAACAAAAATGAACTTTGGACATCTTGAAACTAGATTACTTCGAAATTAAGGCCCTATGAAATAGTTTTATTTTTTCCCCAAATTCTGTTTTATTTTTATTAAATTCTGTTTTAACCGTGAAACTAAATATTACTAATCAAAAAATATGTCTAATTAATTCAAATCAGTTTTATTTTTCCTAAATTCTCTTATTTTTTCTCTGAATGCAGTCTTTTTCCTGTTTTAATTTTTTCTAGATTCTGTTTTCCCCCACCCAATTAATTTTTCTGGATTCTGTTTTAACAGTTTAATTAAGTTGTATTAATCAAAGAGCATGTCTAATTAATTGAAATCATGAAACTTATACAATTTAACAAATTTATTAAAAGTTTAACAAAAATTACATGTTTTGAGCCCTATGAAATCTGTTTTATTTTTTCCCAAATTATGTTTTTTTCTGTTTTAATTTTTCTGGATTCTGTTTTAACAGTTAAAGTACGTTTTGTTGATAAAAAAACAAAAAAAAAAAAAACAAAAAGCCGTCTATTACAACCAACCTTTATTAAATTACACTTTCAAACCCTATGAAATCAGTTTACTTTTTTCCCTCAAGTCTCATGAATGTTTCAAGCCGCTTTTTTCTGATATCGTTTTTTTCTCCACCAGTTTTTTTTTTTTTACCATTTTTAATGGTTAAATTACATTTCATTAATCAAAAAAAAACACTTTTATTAACTGAATCATGAAACTTAGACCTTTAACACAGCTGATTAAAGGTTCACACAAATTAAATTTTTAGGGTCTACTGGTTTTTCCGATCTGATTCTGTTTTATTATTTATTAAATAAACAGTGATTAAATTTATTGAACAAAGCTGTCTAATCATGACTTTATAAAAATTATCAACAGAAGAATTTATAATTATATATATTTTTTTTACAATACTAGGCCCTATTAAGTATTTTTTATTTTATCAATTCTATTTTGTCTGTTCTATTTATTCTGGATTTATGATTTAATACAAATTTATTATCAACAATGGTGGTAATTAAATGAAGCCATAAAACATCAATTTAATCTCAATTGAATTCTCTTTAAAATGCAATCAATTAATATAACATTCCTTTTAAATTTCAATTGTAAATAAAATAATAAAAATAAAAAATGACTGTATTTATTTATTTAAAAAAAGTAAGACTTTGAGAAGTACATTCTACTCTAAAATAATATATTTCTGTCACAATTTCTTCAGGTTAAACCAAACTTTTATTTTGGCAGGTTGTAGTGAAGACCTTTGAGTTTGTGTGTGTATTTGACTCTAGTTTTCTCAAATGAAATGGTGAAATGCTGGTGAAGTGACTCTGAGATGAAGTTCATGTCCTCATACAGTGAGACGCAGACGAGCGTCATGCGTGTTTGAGTTTGTGCAGACGAAACTTCACCGCTCTTTCACACAGAGACCCGCAAAACATGCAGACTTCACATTAAACAGTCTATTTGCGCTTCAGTATCATCGTGATTTTTCATGATTTGTGGTATCATTCGTGTCCGTAGATGAATGCAGCTTCTGTTTAAGGTGATAATGAGCTGCGCTGATCATTCGCTGGCTGTATTCTCACGTGAAGATCTGCAGCGAGTCTTGTGGTTGAGCTGATGCTGTGAAAGATCACATTTCAGCGTAAAGCAACTTCCTGCAGAAGCTTTCTAGGAAGAGCGTCAAGTCTGAGATCTCCACTGCGATTCTCTTTCCTCTGGAAGTCCATGCTTTTAAGGCTGGAACAAGTGCAAATGGAAAGGAAATAAACAACTTTGGTGCCTGTGTAGAATGCAGATCTAGAAGAAATCTCCTAAAATAAGAACTGAAGGAGTTCATGGCCTTCAGCAGCAGTAGTCTTGCCTAATCCAGCTGGATTTCTCTCAGTTAACAAACGCTTCTCTTGTAGTGTTGGGAGGAGGCTTTCGTCCGTGTGGTCTTGAGAAATCTTCAGCCAAGCAGCGTTTGACCCGTCAGTCTCTAACAATTCAAGACCGAGATCCTAAAGAAGACACGGAGCCGCACACATTCCCAGCACTGACCACAGAATGTGTGCCTATTACGCAAAACATTCAAAACAACAATGCCAAAATAAAGCAACAAGCCCTGTGAAGCCGTGGTTTACAGTTAATTTATACCAGCCTAGGAGTGACTAAAACCCCTTACCTGTCATAAATTCACTGTAAACCACGGCTTCACGGGGCTTATTGCTTTTATAAAACGTAGTAAGGTTTCACAAAATAAAACAGAGCAAATAAAGTGTAATGATATTAATAAAAACAGTATTCTTCCACCAAACAATGTAGTTCCTCAGAAGCAGCTGTGGTTGAAACAAAGTAGTTGTCGCACAACACACAGAAGTAAACAAAGGTGTACGTTTGTAGAGTAATTTACAACAGCGTCGAACTCGGCTCAGCCAATCAGAATCAAGCACCGGAACTCTCTCATTTTTAGATCAGTGACATGTGAGGCATCCTAAACTCACTGACTTCTGACTTTAAGATCAAAAAATCTAGAGGAAAAAGTCCATCTAAGATGGCAAAGAAATTAACTTCTAATTAATATAATAATTGGAAATATAATTGCAAAATTAATATTTGAATATTTAAAAATTGTACCACTTGATTTTAAATCATTTTATAAAATGTATTTTATTTTAAATTAATGTTTTTAAACAATTGTATTTTATTATATGTAGTTTTTTATTTTATATTGTACTCGATGGGTAAACATAAAGAATTGTATATTTATATATTATTATATACCACTATATATAATACTTACAATATTGTCATTGTTAATGTAAAATATTATACTATAAATATTATAATTCATCTAATTATTGTAATACAATTGGAAAAAAAGCAAAATTATATTTAATCATTTACAACTTACTATTGTCCCGTCATTCTTTTTAATAATTTGATTAAAATACTATAATTTAGTATTGGGAAATTACTGTTTTTACATATCTTTTTATTATATGCATATTTTTTTTTAAATGTATTGTACGCAGATGAAAAACTAAATTCATTCATATGTCCTATTTGTAAATATAATTGCAAACTATATAATTAATATAATTTAATAACTAGAATATTTATATAAATAGTTCATAATATAAAAATATTCATACACATAATTACCTTAAGTAATTTATTTAGATTTTTAAATGTATTGAAATTTATTTTAGTTTAAAATAATGTGGTTTAACAATACAATGTATTATAAGTTTACTATTTTCATTTATTACAATACTTCTAGGGGTAAAAATTAATGTTATATTTAAAAGTATTAATATTTACATTTACTTTTTTAAAATGTCTTTTTATTTTAAATCATTTGAAATAATATAATGAATATTTTAATTGAATGTTTTTAAGCAATTACATTTTTACATGTATACATTTTTACTTTATTATTGTTGACTGTTATTTTTAATTCAGTTTAATTAGACCCATCCTCATGCTGTGCTTTATGTTCTCATGTCACAGAAAAAGCAGCGAGTCTGATTCTGTCTGAAGAGTCTCTCTGCGGTCTGTCCTGCAGAGAGAGAGGCACTATGAATAATTCACTAAAGTTCCTTCAGCATCAAAACATCATTTCTATTAAGCACTCTGAGCTCTGATATGGCGTCTCTCGACTAAAGCAGGAAATAATTTCTGTCTCTGTAAATGTAAGAAGTCCAAAAGCCTATAATAAACCACTAACACGCCCCCGAAACTATACTACAGCACACCACTAGCTAACCAAATTACACATAAATAAATAGAGGAAGAAAAATAAAGCAAAGAGGAAGGAAGATGAGAAATAGCTATACAAGAGGAAAAGACCATTCAAACAGCAGGGTAGGAGGAATAAAGTTGTAACATTGTGCTAAACTGAGCCTCTCGTGCTGAGAAAATCTCCAATGAACCTGAGATGAAGACAAGAGATATTAGAAACCGCAACGCCATGAGTTATTCAAGAAAACAACATCCTCCAAAGCGGCACAGACAGGAAGTGTTTGCCAGGGTGGGCTCACATGAGACACCTAAACAACTTAAACCTTAATCTAGAAATCACTATAAACTAACTCAACCCTCATTAGACTTTAAGCTCCAGTTACTGCGACACGGACTCAAGAACAAAAACCTCCATCCAATGTTATTTCAAGAGTCTAAAGTTAACCCTGGACAACTGCTAAGAATAACTGAAGAGCAGCGGCTTGATGAATTTACAGGCTTCTGAAGGTTTTGTTTCCGTTTTAGGTAACCACACACACGCTGGCAGACAGCTGATAGAAGCACTTCTGCAGCATCTCTCCATGACAGACCATTTCCCGTCCAGCTCTGTCCTAACGTGATGAGACCAGGGGCAAAGATTAACTAGAGAAGCAACAAAAAATTATTTCAATCAATTTGATATAGATTAAATTAATTATAGGTGTAATAATATAATTATTTTTATAATTAAATCCATTTATAATTAAATTGTATATAATTTAATGAATTAATTTATTTTATTTTTTTATTTTATATATATATAATAAAATTCTTTAAACATAACTATATATTTATACAATAAAAAAAGTAATATATAAAAAATAAAAACAGATGAAAACAGACAGAAAACAGAAAAACAGACATCAATGGTTGTATATACAGTATAGAACTGTACAATCTAACAAAATTATTTCATTTAATTCTATTCTAGTAGAGTGTTTATGTGTTGTGATATCTTGTGCATTATTTACAGATACATTTGCATCTGTAAAATGTACTTAAAACTGCAGGATGTGTTCTTACTTAACGTTACGTTTTTGACATAAATGGACAAAATGTGTTTTTTCTATGATTTGAAAAATATATGCCAATGTAAAAATGCCCCAGAAATAATTCTAGGGGGAAATATTGCCCTTTAAAGTCTTCTGACTCTGGTTGGGACCATATAGAGGTTAGAGAACCGAGTGGATTGATGCGGATGCCTCAATATCTCTACGAACCGCTGTCGACTCTGTGGTTATCTAAGAAGAGGTTAGTAAGATGCCGTCAAGAAGATTCAATCAATATACGAATCAGCCAATCTAAATGAACGTTTTGCAAAAGAAATTAAAGACCCTCAATGAAAGAATGTGGGTTAAAACCACAAAACACTCTTAAAACTAAATTTCCCAAATAGGGGTTTTCACAACGATGCCATAGAAGAACCAGTTTTGGTTCCCAACAAAGAACCATTCTTTTCTAGGTGCTCAAACATCTGACTAATCTAAAGAAGATGTTCCACTGTAAAGAACCTCTTGTGGAGTGTACAGGTTCCACTGATGTTAAAGGTTCTTCAGATGCCAATAAAACCCTTTATTGCACTGATTCATGAACCTTGAGCAGCACAGCTCACCTCGTGTTCCTGAGCATGCCATGTTACACAAATCATCAGCTAAACGACTAGTTTGGCTTGCTTTGGTCAGTGTCGTGGCGCAGCGGGGTTTCAGGGGGCAGGGCGAAATCCAAGAGGAAAAGGCGGAAGTCGGTTTGGATCAAAGCCAGAGAACTTCAGGAAACTTTCGCGGATACATTAACATCAAACAACGAGACTTTGCACTCGCCCTGAGATATTAAGATGTGCATGCACGCTTATATAAATGCGAGCAAAACCCCCGAAGCTCTTACCCGGACCAGGTTGCTGACAGCTGCCTGCACAGCGGCCACAGGAGCGGTGAGATCCGGGATGGCTTTCCCGTCCACCTCTCCCTCCTCATGCATGATGACCAGATGAGAGATCTGCTGGGCCACCGGCTCCAGGATACTCTCTATCGTCTTCGTGTGAAAAACCGGCATGATGAGCACTTAAGAGAACGCAAACTCTAGTTCCAAGTGTGTATCCAGACTCCCCTCTCCGTATCCGAGACTATCCCCCTCAAGAGCACACTGACTCTCCTTCGCGCTACTAACTAACCATCGTGGGAAGCGACTCGTCTAGCGAATGAATCGTTCGTTGGAGTCGGTTCTTTCCAGTTCGTCAACAACTCACTGAATATGACAACATGTTTGACATTTATTCTGCTTTTTGTGACGGGTAAATTTAATTAGTAAATAGTCTAAGTGTAATAATATGTTTTTTTTTGTTGTTGTTTTTTTATATTGAATTTTTGCAGACATATAAAAAGGTATTATAGAAGAAAAACAAGAAACAAAACTTAACAACAAAGAACCCCTCCGTAATAATATGTACGAATTTTTAAGAGTCAGATCCGACAAAGCTTTTCCAGCATTTACAATATTACCAAAGCACAGTAGTTAAAGTATTAGGTTTACTATGAAAAAGTAGTTATTTGTACCATTGATACTAGTAGGCCTACTTATTATAACATTCTAGTAGTCTATTTAATTATCTATAATTGTATTCATTACAAAGACTTCTAAATTCTTTGCTATTAATCGCAGTTATTCTACTGCACCATTTGTTGTCATTGAACTCTATGTTTGTCTACATGCACATGTATTTAAAACCTGTTTAAACCCCCAGGAGTACGCAATGACGAACTCTTTCTCTGAACTGACTCGTTGAAATGAACTGTTCGAAGGAATCGATTCGCGGCTCGCACAAACTCATTCGTCCTGATTGGCTCCGCCCATTGCCTCTGTAGTGTTTGCTAGTTCTTCCCAAACTACGCAATACATTCTCATGCCCTAAAAAGGGCACTTGATTCTGCTGTTCTCTGGGTGAGGATTCTGAGTGCCAGGGGCCACCGACGCGGTCTGAATGTTGCTCAGCATTGTTTAGGATCCGTTTGAAGCCTTTATGCCATATTTTCACTTTTATTTGCAACAAGATCAGTAAACAACACTGAAACAAAACAATATAATTAATTTAAAATGTGCACGGTTTCATGATACATATTTATTCACTGATGAATCTGATAAAACATTATAATTATAAAATGATATAGGCCTATATATGTTTTTGCTTTATATATATATATATTTATTTTTCTTTATATTTTTGTTTGTCATGGCATTGTCATATATTTATACTAGCACAGCTACTGATTTAAAGTTTTAACATGAATTAAACATTTTCTGATGAACAAACTTGTGTTGAAACTCTTAAAAACTCAAACACATAAACGCACATGACGAGTTCAGTGGATGGAAACAGATGTTATATCATGATATTCATAATCATAAGAGCAGGTTGCAGCCTTCATCACTGCTCTGATCAAACTGAAGCAACAATAACAATGTCTCAAGCTGTTTCAACCTCGCAAACGCCTCAAACAGCCCAAGAATTTGCCCAGAGACCCTCAACAGGCTGCATGACCGAATATGGAAGAGTCTGAAAAGAAAGAATTAAGGAAGTCCGTTCAGGGAGCTCAGAGTAAACACAAGCATGTGTCCTGTGTGTGTGTGTGTGTGTCTGTTTTGTGTCTGTGTGTGTGTGTGTGTGTCTGTGTGTGTGTGTGTGTGTGTGTGTGTGTGTGTGTGTGTGTGTGTGTGTGTGTTTGTGTGTGTGTGTGTGTGTGTGCGCGAGAGAGAGAGAGCTGTGTGTGTGTGTGTGTGTGTCTGTGTGTGTGTGTGTGTGTGTGGTGTGCGTGTGTGTGTGTGTGTGTCTGTGTCGTGTCCTGTGTGTGTGTGTGTGTGTCTTGTTCTCTGTGTGTGTGATGTGTGTGTGTTGTGTGTGTGTGTGTGTGGTGTGTGTCCGGTGTGTGTGTGTTGTGTGTTGTGTGTTTTGTGTTGTGTTGTGTGTTTGTGTGTGTGTGTGTCTGTGTGTGGTTGTGTGTGTGTGTGTGAGAGTGTGTGTGTGTGTGTGTGTGGGTGTGTCTGTGTGTGTGTGTGTGTGTGTGTTTTTTTTTTTTTTTGTGTGTGTGTGTGTGTGTCTGTTGTGTGTGTGTGTGTGGTGTTGTGTGTGTGTGTGTCTGTGTGTGTGTGTGTGTTTTTGTCTGTGTGTCCCTGTGGTGTGTGTGTGTGTATGTGTGTGTGGTGTGTGTGGTGTGTGTGTGTGTGTCTGTGTGTGTGGTGTGTGTGTGTGTGTGTGCTTGTGAGTGTGTGTGTGAGTGCGTGTGTCTGTGTGTGTGTGTGTGTGTTCTGTGGGTCTCTGGGTGTTTGTGTGTGTGTGTTGTGGTCTTTGTCTGTGTGTGTGTCTGTGTCTGTGGTGGTGTGTGTGTGTTTGTGTGTTGTGCGTGTGTGTGTGTGTGTGTCTGTGTCTGTGTGTTTGTGTGTGTGTGTGTTTTTTTGTTTGTTTGTGTGTGTGTGTGTCTGTGTCTGTGTTGTGTGTGTGTGTGTGTGTGTGTTGTGTCTGGTGTCTGGGTCTGTGTGTCTGTGTGTGTGTGTGTGTGTGTGTAGTCTGTGTGTCTTGTGTGTGGTGCGTGTGTGCAATGTGCGGTGTGTGCTGGCGTGTGTGCTGTCGGTGTGTGTGTGTGTGTGTGTGTGTGTGTGTGTCTGTGTCTGTGTCTGTGTCCGTGGGTGTGTGTGTGTGTCTGTTTTGTGTCTGTGTCTGTGTGTCCTTGTGTGTGGTGTGTGTGGTGTTGTCCCTGTGTGTCTGTGTGTGTGTGCGAATCCATTGTGAAACAGAGATGAACGTCCTCACTCGTGTGCAGGTCCCTGTTGTGTGTGTTGGTGTGTGTGTGTGTCTGTGTGGGTGCCTGTTTTTTGTGACAATGAGGACTAAATGTATATAATGACAAGGGTATGACATAGGTATTACAAAGAGAAGGTGACTTTTCAGGACATTACCCCATGTGCCCACTTTTCAGAACGCTTATAAATCCCACAGAATGGAGTGTATTGAAAATCTGAAATAGCAGAAAGTCTCCTGTGAGGGGTAGGTTTAGGGGTAGGGTTGGTGTAGGGCAATAGAATATACGGTCTGTACAGTATAAAAACCATTACGCCTATGGGATGTCCCCACTTTTCACAAATGTAAACCTGTGTGTGTGTGTGTGTGTGTGTGTGTGTGTGTGTCTGTGTGTGTGTGTCTGTGTGTCTGTGTGTGTTGTGTGTGTGTGTGTGTGTGTGTTCATGCTGCTCACCTCAATATAAAACATCTTTGATCTGACCTATAAAGTGACACTCATGATGGTGATGTTGTCATATTGTTTCAGCAACATGTTTGAACCAGTTTATTTATGTTGCTACTACATGAAGCTCTATTTGGTTTAGATTACATGACTAAACATTTTTACAGTAAACCCCTGATTAAACATTTGTCTGTCATTAAATCAAGTCATTAACGCAACCCAAGAATTAAAGGATTAAATCCATACGGAATTGGGTGAACTATTGCGTTTTTCACATTTTCAGAATGTTTTATTAGTTATTACTCATATTAGTTCATAAGTTACTTATATTCGATCTGAAGTAATTGATTTGGCATGTAGATTTTTTCTGCAGCAATCCAAACAGTCAAACTCCTTGTGTAGTGTAAGTTTGCCAATAAAACTTGGGTTATGTCATATTAGGCATGGTTCTATGAAACAGATGTCTATTTTTAGACTTTATGTCACACATTCTGTTATTTCCACAGTTTAGTATGCGTTGATATTTTTAGCATTGGTCGGTGATTTTATACACCAAAATCCAGAAGTTACAGTTACCTTGAGCACACAAACCAGTCTTCATACTAATGTCATCTGCAGGATGAAGTATGCAGAGTGCGCGAGATGAAGTGTGGACAGTATCAGTGTGCTTCAGTGTCTTTACATAGTCTGCTACCTAGTGGCTGAATAAGAAACTTTAGAGGCGAAAGATACCTTCTCAGAAAAATAGCTACAAAGCTGTCACTCACTGGGGCGGGAGTCAGGACCCTAAGGTACAAAAGCTAAAATGTACATATTCGTTTCCATTTTTTACCCCCAAATGGTGCATATTAGTATCTTAGAGGTACATATTAGTTACTTTTAAAAGGGTACTGTCCCAATGACATGTTTTGACCTTTTTTTTCAAAGTGTAAAATCAAGCATTCTAATAATTATGATCATTATTACAGATTATATTATAATATTGTTCAGTGTTGCATTAGTGATATTGTTTTTTTTTTAATAACACTACAAGCAAAGCGCCATTTATACATGTACAGTGGGGAAAAAAAGTATTTAGTCAGCCACCAATTGTGCAAGTTCTCCCACTTAAAAAGATGAGAGAGGCCTGTAATTTTCATCATAGGTATACCTCAACTATGAGAGACAAAATGAGAAAAAAAATCCAGAAAATCACATTGTAGGATTTTTAAAGAATTAATTTGCAAATTATGGTGGAAAATAAGTATTTTGGTCAATACAAATTTCATCTCCATAACTTTGTTATATACCCTTTGTTGGCAAATGACAGAGGTCAAACGTTTTCTGTAAGTCTTCACAAGGTTTTCACACACTGTTGCTGGTATTTTGGCCCATTCCTCCATGCAGATCTCCTCTAGAGCAGTAATGTTTTGGGGCTGTCGCTGGGCAACACGGATTTTCAGCTCCCTCCAAAGATTTTCTATGGGGTTGAGATCTGGAGACTGGCTAGGCCACTCCAGGACCTTGAAATGCTTCTTAACGAAGCCACTCCTTCGTTGCCCGGGAGGTGTGTTTGGGATCATTGTCATACTGAAAGACCCAGCCACGTTTCATCTTCAATCCCCTTGCTGATGGAAGGAGGTTTTCACTCAAAATCTCACGATACATGGCCTCATTCATTTTTTCGTTTACACGGATCAGTCGTCCTGGTTTTTGCAGAAAAACAGCCCCAAAGCATGATGTTTCCACCCCCATGCTTCACAGTAGGTATGGTGTTCTTTGGATGCAACTCAGCATTCTTTCTCCTCCAAACACGACAAGTTGAGTTTTTACCAAAAAGTTCTATTTTGGTTTCATCTGACCATATGACATTCTCCCAATCCTCTTTTGGATCATCCAAATGCTCTCTAGCAAATTTCAGACGGGTCTGGACATGTTCTGGCTTAAGCAGGGGGACACGTCTGCACTGCAGGATTTGAGTCCCTGGCGGTGCAGTGTGTTACTGATGGTAGCCTTTTTTACTTTGGTCCCAGCTCTCTGCAGGTCTTTCACTAGGTCCCCCTGTGTGGTTCTGTGATTTTTGCTCACAGTTCTTGTGATCATTTTGACCCCACGGGGTGAGATCTTGCGTGGAGCCCCAGATCGAGGGAGATTATCAGTGGTCTTGTATGTCTTCCATTTTCTAATAATTGCTCCCACAGTTGATTTCTTCACACCAAGCTGCTTACCTATTGCAGATTCAGTCTTCCAGCCTGGTGCAGGTCTACAATTTTTTTTCTGGTGTCCTTTGACAGCTCTTTGGTTTTGGCCATGGTGGAGTTTGGAGTGTGATTGTTTGAGGTTGTGGACAGGTGTCTTTAATACTGATAACGAGTTCAAACAGATGCCTTTAATACAGGTAACCAGTGGAGGACAGAGGAGCCTCTTAAAGAAGAAGTTACAGGTCTGTGAGAGCCAGAAATCTTGCTTGTTTGTAGGTGACCAAATACTTATTTTACCGAGGAATTTACCAATTAATTCTTTAAAAATCCTACAATGTGATTTTCTGGATTTTTTTTTCTCATTTTGTCTCTCATAGTTGAGGTATACCTATGATGAAAATTAAGCCTCTCTCATCTTTTTAAGTGGGAGAACTTGACAATTGGTGGCTGACTAAATACTTTTTGCCCCACTGTATATAACAATAAATAAATAATACAAAACTAAATTTCTAATAAAATAATTTAACCTCTTAAGACCCGAGAAAAGATTTTTAAGGAAAAACATTTTACATTGTCTTTACATTGTTTAGAGCATTAAAAAAAAAGTTTAAAAAAAAGTACAAATTATATTTAATTCCTAAGTTATGCTATGTCCTCGGTGGAGGACATCGGGACTCAATTTTAAAAAATTAAATAAAAAGACATGAATGAACATGCATAGGCAAAAACAATAGATTTTTTAAAATCACAAATACATTTTTAGTTTTCAGGATATTTTTTTTTACATCTTTGTATAAAGATGATTCTCAACTACAGTGGGGCAAAAAATTATTTAGTCAGCCACCAATTGTGCAAGTTCTCCCACTTAAAAAGATGAGAGAGGCCTGTAATTTTCATCATAGGTATACCTCAACTTTGAGAGACAAAATGAGAAAAAAAATCAGAAAATCACATTGTAGGATTTTTAAGAATTAATTGGTAAATTCCTCTGTAAATTAAGTATTTGGTCACCTACAAACAAGCTAGATTTTTGGCTCTCACAGACCTGTAACTTCTTCTTTAAGAGGCTGCTCTGTCCTCCACTGGTTACCTGTATTAATGCATCTGTTTGAACTCGTTACAGTATACAAGACATCTGTCCACAACCTCAAACAGTCACACTCCAAACTCCACCATGGCCAAGACCACAGAGCTGTCAAAGGACACCAGAAACAAATTGTAGACCTGCACCAGGCTGGGAAGACTGAATCTGCAATAGTTAAGCAGCTTGGTGTGAAGAAATCAACTGTGGGAACAATTATTAGAAAATGGAAGACATACAAGACACTGATAATCTCCCTCGATCTGGGGCTCACGCAAGATCTCACCCCGTGGGGTCAAAATGATCCCAGAACCACCCGGGGGGACCTAGTGAATGACCTGCAGAGGGCTGGGACCAAAGTAACATAGGCTACCATCAGTAACACACTGCGCGTCCAGGGACTCAAATCCTGCAGTGCCATACGTGTCCCCCTGCTTAAGCCAGTACCTGTCCAGGCCCGTCTGAAGTTTGCTATAGAGCATTTGGATGATCCAGAAGAGGTTTGGGAGAATGTCATATGGTCAGATGATACCAAAATATAACTTTTTGGTAAAAAATCAACTTGTCGTGTTTGGAGGAGAAAGAATGCTGAGTTGCATCCAAAGAACCATACCTACTGTGAAGCATGGGGGGGGAAACATTATTCTTTGGGGCTGTTTTTCTGCAAAGGGGCCAGGAAGACTGATCCGTTTAAACGAAAGAATGAATGGGGCCATGAATCGTGAGATTTTGAGTGAAAACCTCCTTCCATCATCAAGGGCATTGAAGATGAAACGTGGCGGGTCTTTCAGCATGACAATGATCCCAAACACACCTCCCGGGCAACGAAGGAGTGGCTTCGTTAAGAAGCATTTCAAGGTCCTGGAGTGCCTAGCCAGTCTCCAGATCTCAACCCCATAGAGAATCTTTGGAGGGAGTTGAAAATCCGTGTTGCCCAGCGACAGCCCCAAAACATACTGCTCTAGAGGAGATCTGCATGGAAAATACCAGCAACAGTGTGTGAAAACCTTGTGAAGACTAACAGAAAACGTTTGACCTCTGTCATTGCCAACAAATGGTATATAACAAAGTATTGAGATGAATTTTTGTTATTGACCAAATACTTATTTTTCCACCATAATTTGCAAATAAAATTCTTTAAAAATCCTACAATGTGATTCTTTTGGATTTTTTTTTCTCATTTTGTCTCTCTTAGTTGAGGTATACCTATGATGAAAAGTACAGGCCACTCTCATCTTTTTAAGTGAGAGAACTTCCACAATTGGTGGCTGACTAAATACTATTTTTTTTTTTCCCCCTTTATGTTATAACTAATGATTTGATATACCATTTTTTCTTGTTGCAAAATGTGTGAAATTGTCCATAAATGTTTTCTCATTATATACAATGTAATCTATAAACAATCTAATTTGCATATTAATGTGTTTTTTGGGGCAACATGTAATGAAAAAATAAGTGTAATTATGGGAGTAATAATTGACAAGATTTTAATAATAATATATAATATTTAATAGAATATTGAAACATAAATTCTTTCCATGTTCATTTATGTCTCCCAAAATGCTAATTAAACTGCTTTTAGTCCCGGTGTCCTCATATGAGGACATGTATGAAATCAATCTCCTGTTTCGTAACAGAAAGTCATATTTTGATTTGAAACCCCATAACATTTTTCTGAGATGTTTATTTACGACAAACAATTTGAAAATTAATCAGATTTAAATTATTACAAAATGTTATCATATTTCCATAAGGATGTACAGTTAATGTCAGCCATTTTTAAAAACCAAGGCGAGGGAGTGGTCACGGTGAAACAGCCAATCATTTGGTATCTCTGAAAAGCACTGAATGTGCTCCGTACAGGACTCCCAGACTTACAACTGTGGCATGTACAGTCTCAGAGAAATACACCAAAATATAATGTCCTCATATGAGGTCACAGGGTCTCAGGAGGATAAAAAGTGAAATAAGTGAAATGGAAGATGAAATAGTCGGATATACTGTTGAACCTCTTTTTTTTATAATAAAGAAAGGATTTTGATGAGAGAGTTTACTGAATATGAAATGTAGCGAGAAGTAATAATAGGTTAATAATAAAGTATTCCTTAATTTGATCTTTTTGCATATTAAAGAAACCGAGCAGCACATCCTTAAAAAGCAGAGAGAAACCGGGAGATTAAAAACATTAGAAAACTCTATCCAAAATAGCTGTAACTGACAATCCCAGAAGATATGAATATCAGTTTCATTATTAATCTGATTTAAACCTTTTCAGAAACACTTTAGCTGGTTAAAATCTGTGTAACAATCTGAAAGAGATTTCTCTGGCCTTGTTAGCTATTATGTATTTCAAAGGCAGAGTCCATACTTTTTTCCAATCAATATGATCAACCGAATTCTACACTCTAAAAAATGCTGGGTTAAATACAACCCAGTGCTGGGTAAAATAGGGACAAACCCAGCGGTTGGGTTACTAGCCAGAAGGCTGGGTTAAGCATTTAACCCAACCGCTGGGTCAAAACAGCCCAATTGCTGGGTTTGTCCCTATTTTACCCAGCACTGGGTTGTATTTAACCCAGCATTTTTTAGAGTGTAGACACACCAAATATGGAGTTGTTACAAGCTCCTTTTGAACGAGAGAGCTAATTTTATAGTTACGTGATGAAGGATGTGACAAAAAGCATAGTTATCCTATACTGGGATTTCAAAGAAATAGGTAAAGTGCTGGATGACCCAGCAGACTCCCTTAAAAGCATATCAACTCCTTTAGGAATTGCGTCCATGACAATGGAAATTTCTTTGGGAGTTACTGGAAAATCAAATGTACATACAAATTCTTTATAACTTAAAATAAGACCTAACTGGGCGTGTGAGTCAGTGCTTTAAACTCCATCTGTGAGTCAGTCTGACCTCTGACCCCATGACCTCATCCAGTTTCCGCTCAGCAGCTGAATTATACGCACAGCTGTTATGATGATGCTGACATTTTACCTCATTGTTATAGAATGATAGAATATAATAGCACTGATAGTAAGCGTGTGTATCTGTGTAAATTGCAGTGATTTTATGGTCAAATTATGTGTGTTTAAATAAAGAGTGTAAACTGTGTTTGTTTTGACTGTTCATGAATCAATATACTCATCAAGGAGATTAAACATGCAGAAACATGTCATATGTGCTCATAACACAATGAAAATCATATTAAATGCACAGCCTGATGTTGAACCTTCATAGAATTAATTTATTCATATTCAGATTCCAAAACACACTAAATCTTTAAACGAACAGGTGGGTCAAAACTTTATTACCTTACCGTTTCAGTTACTTTAACGTTCCAGTAAAATAAAGCTACAATTTATTTATTATTAGGAAATACATTTGTATCTATTTATACACACACATATTAATGGAAACATTTATTTTACACAACAACATTTGCTCAGAATGTACACAGTACTTGTTTATTGGCCAAATAATTGGCTTTTATCATTGACATAACATTAATAGTTACACAGCAATATAAAATTATACAACAATATAAAAACAAATGAAAACAAAGTGGCACTGTACATTTTAATACCAATGCAAAACAATACTTTCACAAACATTTTTCAAACAGAAAGTCCTTTGAGCTGCTGTTATATCTTGGCAATAGAATGGAATGTAAGAATGATGGACATATTAATGAGTAACTGAACAGAAATCGGTTTGAACACGACTCGTTTGCAGTAGTTCGCTCAGGTTCTTTATGTTGGTCTCTGCCGTGAACGAGGGCAGGTGAGCTCCTGTTCTCAGCTGAGCGACGACAGGCCGGTTTTCTCCAGGATCCAGTTGTAATAGTTGCTGACTTTAGTATAAACTCCAGGACGGAACTGTCTGGAACATCCCTCTCCCCAGCTCACCACACCGAACAGAAACACACGGTCACGGACGCGACACACCAGCGGCCCGCCAGAGTCACCCTGAAACATCCCAGAAGAACAGACGCATCAACCCGAGAGGCTTTTCTTGCTTCTCAGTGCTAAAAATGTGCAATCATTTTACATGTAGCCTTTAAAAAAAATCTGTAAAAATAGGGCACAATGTACTGTATTAATATAAAGGAATTTTCTGTATTTGTTTTTACCAGTGTTTTACCTGTATTTTGAATTTTATTTGTCCTGACAGAACATTACTGGTACAATTTCCTTTTTTTGTGCCAATATAAATAGAGTATGTGTGTGTGTGTGATTAAATTTTTTTTTTTAAAATAAATTACAAAAACAATAACACAAATTAAAAAGACTAAATTAATAAAAAATATAAATCCATCAATCGATAGATAGATAGATAGATAGATAGACAGACAGACAGACAGAAAGACATACAGATAATAGATAATCGATAGATAGATGATAGAACAGACATACAGACATACAGACAGACAGACAGACAGACAGACAGATATATATAGATACAACAGACACAGACAGACAGACAGACAGACAGACGACAGACAGACAGAAGATAGAATAGATGATAGACGACAGACCGACAGACAACAGACAGACAGACGATAGTAGATTGATAGATAGATAGATAATAGATAGATGATAGATAGATAGATACAGATAGACAGACAATAGCCAGACGATAGAACAGCAGACAGACAGACAGACAGACATGATAGATAGATAGATCGACAGACAGGACAGACAGACAGACAGACAGACAGATAGATAGATAGATAGATAGATAGATAGATAGATAGATAGATAGATAGATAGATAGATAGATAGATAGATAGATGACAGACAAACAGATAGTAGACAGATAACAGACAGACAGACAGACAGACAGATATAGATAGATATAGATAGATAGATAGACAGATCGATAGATAGACAGATAGATAGATAGATAGATAGAAAGAAAAAAAGAAAGAAAGAAAGACAGACAGATAGACAGACAGATAGACAGATAGATAGACAGATAAACAGACAGACAGACAGACAGACAGACAGATAGATAGATAGATAGATACACAGATAGACAATAGATAGATAGATAGATAGACAGACAGATAGACAGACAGACAGACAGACAGATAGATAGATAGATAGATAGATAGATAGATAGATAGATAGATAGATAGATAGATAGATAGATGACAGACAGACAGATAGACAGACAGATAGACAGATAGATAGACAGACAGATAAACAGACAGACAGATAGACAGATAGATAGATAGATATCCTAGATTAAAGGTTTTAATAACATAATGATATGCTAGAATAGGTAACATGGTTGTAGATCCTAAATAATAAAAAATATAGTTGTAAATTAAGTGACAAATTTAGGTTTGTATAAGGTTATGTAATATGTAGGACACAACTACATGTAATTTCATGCATTGGATTTAAGCCTTTATTGCTTTAGAAAAGTAAATGTTCCCAATTTTACTTAATTGGCAGTGCCATGATATGCATTTTATACATTTAATATGCCAGCACATCTATACGGATCACTGTTGTTTCCGGCTCACCTTACACGCGTCCGCGCTCCAGTCGGGACTCCCGGCACACAGCATGTTGTCTGTGATCATGTTGCCGTAATATACTTTACTCGAACACACATCCTGTGACAGCAGGTTGACCTTTGCTTCTCTGAGATACTGAGAGTAATACCACAACCCTACAACACACACACACACACATACACACACACAATGACTAAACCCGTCATTAGCACAAACAGAACAAACACACTCTCAACACAAACTCCACTGATTACCTTCTTGTTCTCTGCCGTATCCAGTGACCTCACAGGACGTCCCAACACTGAGGGACTGATGCGCTTCAGGGATGCATACGGTCTTGACTGAACTGGACTCTTTAGCACAGCGACCGTCAGGACTGCGGATCTTCAACAGCGCTGAACACAGACCAGTCAATCAGACGTTAATGACAGGCTGATGCATAACTAAACTCATAAAGCTACTTTAACTTTGCTGAAAAGAGCAGCATGTGTTGTGCATTCTGAATGCTTCTTTACTAGATTAACCAACCAAGGTCAACCAGCTTCACCAGAACCAGCAGTCACAAAACCAGTCTGTAGTACCAGCATAAACTGATCTTTTCAGAAATTTGATGGTCAGAAATGTTTACATTTATTCACTGCACAGACATTTTTTTTTTATTAAAAGTGAATTGTGCAAATGTGTTGTAGGGATGTTTAGGGTTTAGTTTAGTTAGTTCTCAGTCAGTATTACCGATGTCATTGTTGTAGTTGCCGTCTGTGTTGTTGAAGTGTTCATGGATGAAGAGCTCGGAGACCCTGAACTCCTGCTCTCTCTGAGCGTCTGTCTCATTGATGGCGTTCCTCCCCACAAATACTGATAGTTTATGGATGCTAGTCTTAGTGCTGAAAACAAACAAGAAGAGATAAATGTGTAAATATATTTCCAAAAACACGTCCATCCATGCTTTTTTCTTCCCATCCATTTCCCATGCTTCTCATTTATTCATTCATTTCATCCAACTGCATTTATCATGAAAGCCCTAATAAAGGAAGATGGAAGAAAATATACATTTCAAGGCTTTTGCCTTTTTTGGGGAATTTTTTTTCCACCCATCACATATATTTTTCCCATCACCAGAACGATTGCACAGTTTCTCAGCGGAACACAAAAGTTTGCAAATGATTGTAAAAGCTTTGAAATCTAATTGTCCATCACCAGAATTGTATGGAGGACGAAACCTGCAAAAACAATAAATAAATAAATGCACAAATAAATAAATACGCAAAAAAAAATAATTCCCCATCACATGAACATATGCATTATCTTGCAAAAATTTCTTGGGGAGCGCAAAAATTTGCGAGCGAACACAAAAGCACAGATTTTTTCCCCACCCATCTCATTTTTTTTCCATCACCAGAACTTTTTTTCTGTTTTTCTCATAAAACTTTTGCGAGTGAACACTGTGGAAGGCAATGTATGATGCAAAAGCCTGAAATCTAATTTCCTCTATTATTACCATCAACCGGAACTTGTGCGTTCCCTTGAGAGACTTTGCATTCGCAAAGATGCTCGGAGGTACGGCAAAAGTCTTGCGAGGGAACGCAACATTTTTCTTCCCTTCTCATATCTTTTTGCGTTAACATGCAAAAGTTCGCTCACAAAAAATCTAAGTTTCTTGGGGGAATGCAAAAAAAATGTTTTACTACATAATATATTTTTCTTCACATTTCATATTATTATTATTATTTTTATTATATAGCACAGGTAACGCATTATGTTCTTACTTTCGGTTTGTTTTGTCCGCACGTCAGGAGCATTGGATCAGCCGTGAGGACCCAGCAGGACGAGATGAGACTCCCGCCGCAGGTGAACGCTACTCCGCGTGCGCTCCTCTAACACCGCCGCCATCCAGGGTGGCGCTCCACCGCGCTCAAAGCCCCGCCCACACCTCATGTTGCGCTCCTCCCTCTGACCACACTGCCAGCCTATTGGATGAAAGATAGTTCAGCCTGCCAATCAAACAGCAGTGAATACAGACAGATGCTCTACAACAGGGGTTCCCAAACTCGGTCCTGGAGGGCCGGTGTCCTGCAGAGTTTAGCTCCAACTTGCCTCAACACACCTGCCTTCAAGTTTCTAGTATGCCTATAAGAGCTTGGCTAGCTGGTTCAGGAGTGTTTAATTGGGGTTGGAGCTAAACTCTTCAGGACACCGGCCCTCCAGGACCGAGTTTGGGCACCCCTGCGTCTACAATGATGAACATCAAATGATCTCACCGGACTGTGCGCCCGTCAGACTGTCAGAACCTGCATCAAACCATTTCATATGTCAGATATTTACAGATATTTAGTAATATTACATTAACACAGTGAAAAGGACGGAATGGTACCATGATCTTTTGCACAGCGTGGAATATCGCAGTCCTCTTTCACGATCCTAGACGCGGTCCGAACGTAACACCAGGCTCTGCGGCTGTAGTCTGGGTTTCTGTTGGTGTTGGAACATGTATGCGAGTTATGATGGATGTAGCTGACATGATAAGAGAAATGAACAACGCAGAGAAGTGGCATTAGGCCTAAGCAGCTCCTGAATGACTCAGGATTCAGCAGCACAGGCTCAGACAGTGCAAGGTGTGTTTGTGAAGATGTTTGCAGGAGATGTTCACGTCTGGGCTTGAGAATAAGAGCGAATGTCACAAATCCTGTCCAGAACATGTCTGGGTCACTTTTTTTACACCAGAATGAAAAAAATTATATACAATCTCATACTGTAATATATAAACTAACGTATATGTACATCATGCTGATATTTTTAATTAATGTTGAATTTAATGAAAATTTTACTTTTATATTGATTTAAAAAGCATTGATTTACATAGCTAATAATCCAAAAATGTTATTAAAAACTTTAAAAACGTTGATAAATTGAATAAAATTAAAATAATTAATAACTGTATAACGGTATTGATTTACTACAGTAAAATATAAATAAATGTTATTGCGGTAAATGTGCTTAACTGTCATTAAAATACTAACAATGCAAACAAATCTTAATCATCCAAAAAGCTTAATTGTTTATGCAAAACTTGATCAAATAAAATAAAATAAAAATAATTTTAAATTATATAAAATTACTTAAAAAATTATTTATAACAGTAATGTTTATTCATTATTATTCCAAAGCTTAATTTGAGTCAACAATCTCAAATTGAAGTGGAATTTTAAATATAAAATATTTTTTTGGTTTTTTATATTTGTTTATTTATTTAATTAAATGTAATATCAATGATTTCTTTTAACTTCAGGGTGAATTATGCCCAACTCATGTTCTTGACATCTTTCGTGAGATTCGCTCATAAACTGAGCTCCATAACATTACACCAGTTTTCTTGTTCTATTCATACCCATCCCTTCAGGACAAATGCATGTTGATTTTGTATTTTTCAGCTTTTCAACTTATCTATGGTCTCTAGGGAACTCCTAGTAACGGATTACCGGGCAAGTCTGGACTTTAGGCTCTGCAGCGTCTGTTTGTTCTCACAGTATTTTCAGTCAGTCGTGGCTCTTCACTCAGTGTAACTCGCCTGCAGTGGTTGTGTCGTCCCGGGCCAAGATTCTTGGGATAGACTCCAATTTCACGCACACTCTCTGAATCCCATTCCAGACATTCCCGCCCACTCGCTGATTTGGACACGGGACCTCTGTAGTGCAGACCGATCCCGTCAAAGCAGGAGACGGATTCATCTGCCACAAAACATCGTAAATGAATATGAATGCATGCAAACATCAGTTAATGATAATAAACACACGTGAGTGATACGCACCTGTTTCACAGTTGGAGCCGCTGAAGCCATCAGCACAGAAACAGAGCATGTGACGCCCCGACGGAGACAAGACGGACGTCCCTCCATTCAGACACAGAACAGCTGCAGGAGCACATCCAGAGCAGAGGAAACAATCATAATAAACATGATATCTGGAAAACTGATTACATGTGATCTGGATTACACGGATTCCAAAAATGAAGTACTTAATTAGATTATATTACATCTTAAAATACTCATAATCAGATTACAGTTACTTTTTTAATGAATACATGATTATATATTTTTCACACAATAGCAATAAATAATTCATAATTTGCATGTTCACGGTTCTCTGACATTGGCTAATGGTCACATGACATGCAGGTAAACAAATAATAAAAATTTTTTTAGTAGGTTATTTTAAAACGTTATTTTTTATTAATTTGTTTTTACGATTTAATGAAATTATTAGCTTTCCCCCTCTGCAGTTCCTTCACAACCCCAGTTTGGGAAAACTTGATTTGTATGTAATATTTAATGCACTTCGTGTTGTTAATAACAAATGGAATATATTTTCTTTCTCTTTGTATTTTTATGCCAACGTGATAAACATGTTAGTTCAAAAGAAATCTAAAAGTAAACAAAAATATTAGATTACCTAAAATGTGTTATATAATGGATTACGTTACTAACCACGATTTTTGACCATGTCATTTGGAATCAGTAATTTGGACTATAATTTGCAAGTAATCTGCTGGAAAATAAAGACTGCAGACGACGTTTATGTACCTGATTTCTCATGTAAACCGCTGGGAGAGAGTCGGCGATGGGCTCTCTGGAGGTCAAAACAAAAAAAGTAAATTATTATTTTTTCTTCTAGAATTAAAACCATTCTTCAAAAGGAAGCGAGTTAAGTATGAAGCACACTTACACAAACGGTGAGAGCCGCTACAGCTAGAATCAAACTCAGCAGCCAAAATCCAGCCATTTCTGCTTCTTCTTTGGACGCTGAAACCTGTAACAAGTGCATTTGATTAACCCACGACTTGAACTGGGTCAACTTCTGTGTTGAGGGTTAAATTGAACCACTTTTCGTTTCCATGCCATTTGCCAAAAACCAGCACAATGAAACACACTAAAGATTTGCGTGAGAACAGAAAACCTCTATTGTAGCTTGTTAGAGACTAAAAATATATGAGAAATGTAACAATTCCCTTGTTTTTATAGTGCTATTTCTACTGTGTTCCGGGTCAATTTGACCCACATATATTTATGTTCACAATTAGCTGCTCAGACACAAAATATTACAAAAATGTCATGTTTTTTTCTAGCTAGTGACTGAGGTGTAAATAACCGTAAGTATGAACAGTATATGACATTATTTGTAATTAGTGTATAAGTATCTACTGCTATTTGTATTTTCTCTATCTTTTTGTTGTATTTTTCTCAAACCCTTGTGAGGATAAAACGGGTTTCTCACACTTCTTTTCAGTTAAAAACCCAACAACTAAAAACAACTTTGACAGGTTTTTTTGATTGTGAAATTCAACTAGATAAAGAAACAGTGAATTTTCACTGGATGATTCAGAAGAGGAGTCTCAATTTTCGAGTAAACTTTGTGTCTCATGTTTTTCATATTTTAGTCTCTGACAAGTTTTTTTTATACAAACCTGACTCTAATTTTGGCAAATTGCATTGAAACCAATGGGGGTCAATATGACCCCTAAAGCTAACAAAATCTGTCCAGCCTTTCCAAAACACATCTATATGTGTTGAAACATTGCACACTCATTACCCTAAATGAGAACTTCTCACAAAATTTCAATAAATAAATAGTTTAACCAGTAATCTGAGTAGTTTGAAAATGGAGTGTGTCACATTGAGCCCAGCTCAGCAGGAAAGCACACTAAAGGCAAGACTTTAGAAGTGAGAATCCAGATATGACTCTAAACAAACATGACTTTTCCTGGAATCAGACAGAACAGGCCCGGAGTGGAGATTAAACCTCTGAGATCCACACCCACAGGAACAGAAATATCACAGATGAGATGTTTATCATATTTTTCCTAGACAGCAGTGAGACTGAGATCTGAGATGTTTCTCCTGAGAAAAAGACTTCATAATCTCGCGTGCATCTCCTCGAGAGTTTCAGAAGAGATCTCAAACTGAGCTTATAGATTTGTCAAGACGCCAAACATCTACAAAGTCAGCGGTCTCCATATAAACAAACAATTCCAAGAGCAAATGGTCTGAAGCTATCCAACTTTGGATGTCTTAAAATAGGGTTTCCACATTTTTAAAAATAAAATAATAAAATAAAAATTCTTAAGAATTAGGAAACTTTAGGAAACAGTTACATTACTGTCACTGCTTGACCTCATATCATCTCTCTGCATGCATTCAGTGTTTGCAGGGCACAGATCATTGTCGCTATGAATATTGTGCATCTAGATGAATTTTAAAGCCATTCACAGACATGCATTAAGTCTTTACTCAGCAGTAAGAGCCCAACTCACCTGGATGTCCGATCAGATCAGATCAAGTCTGTTGTGTGTCGTTCTGCATCCCACTGATGGCTTCAACACTCCCTATATAGAGGCCGGTGTGCTCGGATTGGCTGCAGGAACAGACACGCTTGTGTTGGGGGAGTCTGTCTGTCTGTCTGTGAGGGAAAACACACATGCTGCTGAACTGAAACTAGATCAGTGAATCACAATAATGATTCAAATGGCCTTGAGTTCCTTAATTCTCCTTCTTCTGTCGAACACTATTTGAACTATTCTTTTAACCCTATTCATTTCTAATGTCTCTAAATGATCAACATGACCAAAACGTTGCTGTTGCACACCATCTACTCCACGCCTTCTTTTAACCCTATTCATTTCTAATGTCTCTAAATGATCAACATGACCAAAACGTTGCTGTTGCACACCATCTACTCCACGCCTTCTGTCGTCTGATCGACAGTTCATACATTTTTAACAAGTCAAAGCTCTTTTAGTGTTTGTATTGTAAAGAAAAGAAACGTCCAGCTTCATCTTGTTCTTCTCGTGTCAAATCTGGACTGATTTTGATCAAGTAAGCGTCAGAATAACTGCAGTAATATTTCTAGATGAACACTTACTGGACTGAAGCAGCTCAGCTTTACTTGATTCTCCATAAAATCATTTTTTAGAGTCTCAAGTCTTCCGAGGAGCGTTTATTTCTTCAGCTCTCAATCACTGCATTATATTTTTGGATCATTTCAATCTCATCTTACTGAGACAGATTACTGGAGATCGACGATCATTTTATGTCAGTAATATCTGCTCTACTGTTATAAAGATCTCATTGGTTTACATCACAAGCAGCAGAATTTCATCATATAAATATCAGCATCTGCACCAAGTTGCATATTTTATTCTGTTTTTCCTTTATATTCTCACTATATCAGACTATATGAGCCATAAAAGCCAGATGGATCTAATATGGTCCTCAACAATATTTTGTCTAATAAACGGTTCCATTTCAAAATATTAGATTTTTCAGAATATTGTTTCATACGTCAGGCCTTTCAGGGTTAAACTCCGACCCAAAATGATAATATATGACCTGTAGTCATAGCCTGAAAGGGTTAATCTCCGTCTGGGTCACTAAGCCTCTGTTCTGGGCAGCAAACGGCCCTCTTCTCCAAAACACCGACACTGACGCCCACCGGAGGAGACACACGTGGGCAAACAGTGAAATCAGTTTCACGCTTCCACATTCTGAAACATCCAGCTGTGCGCTAACAATACACAATACACATGCCAATTTCAGCTTCCATGCCTTCACTTCCTTTGGATTTAAGAATAATTGATGACTAATTGCTGTAGGTGTTGGTCGATAGCTCATCATTTTCGGGAATGTTCAGATATGATTCAGCACGTATGACACATTGATTCAGCTTCTGCCTTTATGAAGGCATCATCACAGACTCGAGCTGATTTTAGGTCACTGATTAAAACGTGAGGGTTAAAAATGGAGCTCCACACGATTGCTGATCAGACTTGTGATGGGAGACGGAGGTCAGAGCAGAGTTAATCATCTGTGATAGAAGCACAACAAACAGGATGTTGGTGCCACTACTTGAATCTATTTGAAGGGTTGTACAAGACAAAACATTGGTTTTGTTTTTCGTTATTGGAACATATTGATAGTTAATGTGATCCTCGACAACTTTATGAATTTGACTAACTTCATACAATTAAAAAATCCCCAAAACAAATTTAGTTCTACACAAAAAGGTTTACCTATCTATCTATCACTCATAATAATAATAATAAAATACAGTATTTAAAAAAAATACGCACACATATAAATGATAAAAAAATAATATAAAAATGTTTTATAAAAAAAATCAAAAAAAAATGAAATACCATATATATTGTGATGCCATTATCTGTATATACAAATAAAAAAATATATAATATAAAACACAAAAAATAAAATTAAAATATAAAATGTAATAAGAAAAAAACTAATAAAATACAATTAATTTAGTAACTAATTCAAATAGATATCATATCATTATAAAAATGATCAAAATAAATATAATTTAAAATGAATATAAAATAAAAATAAGAAAATAATATATTTATAATTATTACACATAAAAACAATATAATGAAAAATAATAATTTTATCGTTATTATTCATCATTGTGAAATTTATACACGTGTGTGTATAGTGTATGTGTGTTTCTGTGTCTTATAAACACAGAACCTGAAAATAATACAGGAAACTGAACTGAAGAAACCTGAAGCTGAGGTTTCAGGAGTGAATTCTCTTTATTTACTGCAGTTAAATCCCCAAAAAACATATAGGCCTACATAAATACATTTATACAAAAAGCAAGCAAAAACGAACAAAGACGTTCCACGTTGTGTAGTGTGTGATTGATGAAGCAGACCGTCTTACAGGACAAAGTAGCACGTTTGTCGCCAAGGAAACCAGACACTCCGTTGCTATGGTGATGGAGTGGGCGTGGCCTAGGCGGAAGTGTCGAAGAGCTTGTCAATCATCTCCTCCACCTGCTCCGGTGAGTAGCGGTGATATTTCTCTGGATTTTTGGTGAATGAAATGTTTGCGCATCTGTAAAAGCATATAAACATGTGCTCATTACACTGGAAAAGGACCTGATGATGTGTGTGTGAGTGTGTGTGAATGTCGCACCGCTGAAGGAAGGCTCTGTACGCCTCTGAAACCACTCTCTTCTGAGCCTGTCGGATGGCATCACGCTGCCCTTTATCAGGAACCGCCCAGCCCTGCTGGATCTTACACAGCTCCTCCAGACCATCATTAAAACCCTGCCAAACACACACACAACACAAAGACTGGCTTGCATGTGCTTTCTGTCGAGTATCATATTTCATCCATCAGGCTTTATGGCTCATATAGTCAGATAGAATGAGAATATGGAGGAAAAAACAGAAGAAATAAACGCTCCTCAAAGCCTGATGATCATATTTGAGACTCACACTTGAACGTGATTCTTATAAAAAATGATGTCTGGATGATCAAGTAAAGCCAAGCGGCTTCAGTCCAGAAAGTTAAAGTGTTACAGAAGATGCATGAATGTCTCTCACCTTGAATTTGTCCTTGATGATCTGTCGTTCCTTGTCTTTGAGCTGCTCAAACGCAAACACCAGAGAGCACAATTAAACCGAGATCACTGAATAATGATGAAACTATTTAATTCGTGCTTTCGTGCATCACTGTATTCCAACATGCATCAGAACGGCCATACAATAAAGCATTAACTGAGCGTAATATATATCAGGACTGCATGCTTGCAATGCATTGGCCCAGCTTTTGTGTCTGCATTTTAGCATGATTATTATAGTTAACTAAAACTAAAAGAAAAAAAAATTTAGTTACTTGAAATAAAATAAACATTAAATGAAATAAAATAAATATAAAAATTTTTTCGCATTATGTTTGCTTAAATCAAAGTACTAAATAACAAAATAACTAAAACTGAAATAAAAATGGATAAAAACTATATAAGCATTTAAAAATAAAAATAATAAAAATGACAAAACAACAAAATTAGCTTTAATAAAACTTTAACAAAAGTGAAAACAGAAAATAAAAAATATAAAAATACAATCTAATTCAATATTACTAAACTAAAATACACTAAAATAAATTAAAACTATTTAGACATTTAAAGACAAAAAAAAGAATAAACATGACAAAATCACAACAATACTATAAAGTAACTGAAATTAAACTAAAAACGAAATAAAATCTAACTCAAAACATTAACAAAAACTATAATAGTATATCAATGATACAAATCTAAATAAACAGCATCATGCAAACTAAAATAAAACTTCGTTTGTGAATTGTTTCTGGTCATGGTTCCTGTGGGTGTGTGTGTGGGTGTGTGTGAGAGAGAGTGAGAGAGAAAGAGAGGTGACCAACAACCCACCGTTGTGCGTGTCTGACCTCAGAGTGTTACCTACTGTCACCACATGCTCCTAGTTCAGCAAGTAAAGACTTATGGTTATCACTATGCGTTAGTGTGTGTGTCTGTGTGTGTGTGTGTGAGAGAGTGTGTGTGTGTGTGTTAGAGTGTGTGTGTGTGTCTGTGTGTGTCTGTGAGTGAGTGTGTGAGTTTGAGAGAGTGCGAGTGTGTGTGAGTGAGTGCGAGTGTGTGAATGTGTGAGTGAGTGAGTGTTGTGTGGTGTGTGTGGGTGTCGTGTGGAGTGTGTGGGTCTGGCTGTGTGGTCTGGTGTGAGTGGTGGTGTGTCTGTCTGTGCATGTGTGTGTGTGTGATTGTGAGTGTGTGTGTCTGTGTCTGTGTGATCTTCTCACTTTGGTTCCAGGCTGGAATGCTGGGATGTTTCTCTCAGTCAGATGCTCTGTGACCTTCAGCCAGCTGTAGGTGAGTGAGGGTCAGAAGGTCATTCACTCATTCATTACAGGACGGTTCTTGTGTTTGGATGATGCGGCTATACCTGCGCTGGTAATTCTGGATCTCCTGCTCGATGAGCTCTCTGTACGAACCCTCCACCTTCTTATGGGTCACAGCGACCAGCTGAATCAGCTCAGACCTGAACAACAGAAAACAGCATTTAAATCACATTTGACCTCTGTAACATGACTTATTTTAAGATAATCAAAATGTTCAGAGGAAAAAAAGTCATTTTATTCAAGAAGAAATAAAGGGAGTGATTATGTGGAGAGCTGTCTTCTGATTGGCCAGTACTGAGTGTGCTCTAGTTTCTGATTGGTCAGTGATCTGAAGCTGCGTAAAGCAACTGAATGAATCATGTTCTGAATCAGTCCGCATGAAGAGTGTGAATGGACTCACTTCTCCAGGGATTTGAGGATGTAGTTGTAGTTGTTGTGAAGGAAGACGGCACGCAGGGCCGGATCTTCATACACTTTAGCTTTGTTGGACAGATTCAGCTGCAGGTTACCGAGGACTTTATCTGCGAACACAGCGGCACAAAAACATCAGCTACTTATCTAATAATGAATCTAACATCATTTATTCCAAACACAACCAGTGCTATTTTAGTATTAATTATATACTATTATAGTATTTATTAAAAAAAATTATAACCAATTAGCTTAAATTTTAAGTTTTATGTGCTTTTATCTTTTTCTATTATTATATTTGTAATTATTTTCTATTTAGTTAGTAATTTGAGTACTTCAAAATCAAAAATTATTTAGTTATTCACAAGCAACATTTATTGAACATCTGTTTAAGGTTTTTACAAATATTCATTATTTTATTTATTTATTATATTATTTTAGCTTTTTAAATTCAATGAATGGAAATAATTTTTTAATAGAATTTTTAATACATGAATAGATTTTAAAATCAGTGTATATCACGAGGAACCAAATTTAAAATGTTTGATGACTATAAAACACAGTAACTTTCAGGACTCAACTTTCTCATCAATTCAAAAATGAGAAGCGGAAGTGACAAATTCTGAACTTTTCAACTTTCTGTCTGATATCAGACAGAGCAGACAGTGAAAAATGGTCATTAAGAATTAAAATAACACTGATTTAGCACAAAAAGAGGATCTGAGGAAAAAGCTGATATAAAATGCACGATAAGACCTTTTAAACACATCACAACTTTAGTTCTTTTGCGGTGTGTGTGTGTGTTGTGTGGAGTGTGTGGGTGTGTGGTGTTGTGTGAGAGGTGGTGTGTGTCGTGTGTGTGAGTGAGTTGAGGAGTGTTTGTTTGTGTGTGTGAGTGAGTGAGTGTGTGGTGTGTGTGTGGGTGGTGTGTGTGTGTGTGTGTGTTGTGTGAGAGTGTGTGTGAGAGAGTGTGTGTGTGTTGTGTGTGTGTGTGTGTGTGTGTGTGTGTGGTGTGTGTTTGTGTTTGTGTGTGTGTACCTGTTTTTCTATTCTGGTGGGGACTTAAACCTGAATACAAACAGACTCATGGTGACTCGTGTCACGGTGTGGACCTAAATTGAGGTCCCCATGGGTCCCCAGAATGAGTTTTTTTGAGAAAGTAAACATGCACAAAGTTTCCTGTAAGGGGTAAGTTTAGGGGTAGGGTTGGTGTAGGGCAATAGAAAATACAGTTGTACAGTAGAAAAACCATTAGGCATATGGAGCGTACCACAAGGCTAGTGACCAGCATGTGTGTGTGTGTGGTGTGTGTGTGTGTGGTCTTCAATGTATGTGCTCAGGTCTTGGCTGAACTCTGAAATGTAGTGCTGGGGACGAGCTGCTCTCTGAAGACACGAAGCGACACGTTCAACAGCCTTTCATTTGTCAATATAAAAAACCACTCTTCCGCTTATTCTGTCTGAGCCACTCTGACAAACTCTGAATATAATAAACTCATATAAACTCGATGTTTAGATTCTGATTTTACCCCAGATTAAAGACAGCTCCTGTATATGCTTAATATTCTATAGATCATAGGAGGAAGAATAGGATGACGCCTATGAGGACTGTTTATATTCCTATGATAGGAAGAGCTCAGAGCCAATAACATGAGATGAAACTTTCTATAGACAGAATATTTGATTGAGCACAAGTAAAAGCTCCTGGAAACCATCAGAAAAATCATATTTAAAGCCTGTAAGTCTTTCAGAAACATATGCATGTCTAAAAAGCAAGTACAGTAAGTGATTCAGTTCAAGGTTTGAAGTCAACGTGAAATCAGAATTGGCCCCATCTACTTTCATAATTAATGTTCCTGGTGTTATTGTGAATGATTACGTGCATCTCTTTTACATTGTTTTAGTTCAGTGATAATACATTTATATTTAATATTATTATAATATTCACAAAATTAATTAATTAGATATTAATTAAAAATATTTTTTGTCCTGTCCCATGCAACATCCAGTTTCAATCAGGAATACTTCACATTATATTTCATATATATGATGTATAAATAATTATTAAATAATTTAATTTGATATTAAACGAAAAAATATTTGGACATTTTATGATCTAGAATTATTAATAATAATAATATTAATATTATTAATAATTTTATGTAAATAGTAAGATAAAAAATAATTAAATAATCTGAAATCTAATAAAATATATATATATATATATAATACAATTTATATTCTATTGCAAGAAAAAATAATTATTGTTAAATAATATTCAATTAATAAAATCAGCATGCTTAAAATAACACTAAATATGAATTAAGATTTATAAAATATTAATAATAATAAAATGTTACAAATTAATAAATAATACAATTCTGCATCTGGGGTCAAAACAAGAAAGCTGTCCATTATACTTCCATAATTTGAAGTATTTCAGAGTGAAACATGTTTGTAAATGTTATTCTTCAGTACAACATGCACTGACGACATGCTTTAGGACAGTATATGGAGTCAGCTCTGGTTTCATGTTAACTGTAAAGTCAGGGAGCCGTGGGGTCCGCTCTACTCGTGCAGCCACGAGGCTACCGCGGGGGGTCTAAAGGAGATTGTAAGTGTCCCGGATATTCTAAGGACAGAAGCCGATAGCAGGAAACAGACGAGAAAAGAGAACAAGAGAAAAGAGGCAGAGGGCAAGAAGTTAAAATAGTTTGTTAGTGAAGAGCTTCACCACTAATAGCCAGCCAGGATGAGAGAGCAGGATCATGTGACAGAAGCAGAGATGAGTGGGCGGGGCTGAGGAAGCAGTGGGAGGAGCTACAGAGTGACATGCACTGCTGTGAACACGAGTGTAAAGAACAAAATAATATAATAATAATAATGAAAATAAAAAAGAAATAATACAACTATAAAATTAATGAACATACAGAACACTGCTTCTGATTAATAATAATAGTATAATTTATTGTAATCATTTTAAATAATAATAGACTTCTTTAAAAAACTAAAATAAGCATTAAATACTATGAATGATTATTAAATTATATATAATTATTATAAGGAACATACAGAACTTACAATATCTTCAGATCCTCACGACCATTTTAACTACAGCGTAATAATAAGAATACTACTTTAAAATTAAAAATGGAATATTATATTATAATAAATGCTATAAATGAATGGGGATGCACAGAAAAAATAATAAACTTTTGTGACTAAATATTTTAATTAATAATATTTTATAATTAATTATCAGTTTAACATATAAGAACAATGATGATGATGCTTGAAAATGAATATAAATTAAAGAAATTAAATATTCATAAAATAAAAATACATAAATCAATGAATTTTCAAATAATAAAATTAAACTTAATTCTCGATGTATATTAAATATTGTAAATAATCATAACAATACTTAAAATGAGAAAAATAAAATAAATAATTATTCGAATAAAAGAGTGAACTGAAATGAAAAATCCGTAAAAAGTATAATATTACTTTCTGATTATTTGATCATAAGGCAAGACAGCTTAGCAGATACAACTATAAAAATAAAATTTGAGCAATAATGAAGGCCAAAAGTGGTACTTTGAGCAGTATATGGTTATTTAGGGGCTAATGATTATTATTTAGAGAAAGATGGTGCAGGAATAAACAACAGCAGAGAAGCTGAAAATGGCTGAATTTGCTGGCGGCACTGATCATGTTTGCTGAACGTTTGTCAGGAAAACCGAAGGAAAAGGGAAATGCAGCCACGGAATGATGGAACAGATTATACACAATGAGACAGGAGGGCGGGACGACATCTCAGCAGCCCAAGACAGAGCTTACATCTGCGTCTCAACTACTTTTTCACATTTCTAAAGGCAGTGAATCTCTTGGATCTCTCTGTCAGTGTGTTTTTAGATGTGTGTCTGCTTTACCCTGAGAGGCCAGCATCGCTCCTGCTGTTTCCTGGAAATCCAGCAGCTGCTGCAGGAACAGGATGGCCTGAGGAGAACCGATCAGAGAAAAAGAGCGTCTTTGTCTGCTCTTAAAACAAACTCTACCAAATGGACAATGAAGTGATCTTACATTGCTTGTGAGCTCATGTACGGTTCCGTCTTTCGGCATGTTGTACTCTTTATCAGGATCGTTCTGAACATAAAATTAATCATTAATATAATGACGTGAGCATAATGAGGAATGTCATTTAGATATTATAATATAATAAAATGCGTTATATTTATAGTATAACAAAATGTATAAAACATATACCAATTTTGAAGTATTATATTAAAAGAAAGGTACTAATCATTAAAAATATTATAACACAAAAAAAGATTACCTGAATAATTAAGAAAAGTACATTAAAAGTAAACTAGTTGAAATTATTACACACAAATCATTTGCATTTAAACAATTATTATATCTGTTTATTATTATAAAAATACATTTTTATAATATTCTAAAATACCCAAAATATCAAAATTATGAAAAAAAAAAAAGTTAATTATGTAAATATTTAAATAAATATGTTAAAAGTGGTTGTTTATTTAATTTAGTAAATAAATGGATTAAATTGCGGTGTGTTTATAAATTAATATAAAAAAAATAAAAAACATTTAATGAATAATCTACCTAATTTAATAAAAAATAAACTATATTAATAATAATAATAATAATACATGTAAATATAACTATTATTCAATAGTACAAATAATTAAACAATTAAATTGATGAATGACTTTAATATTCTATATTATTTTTAATATTAAGGTAAATTAAATAGTAATTAACAAGTTCAATTATTAATATATTTCTAATTGATTTTAATAATAACAATAATAAACATCATTTAAAATGAAATAAAACAATAAAATAATACAATTCTGCACCTGATGTCACGAGAGATTGAACATGCAATCTTTCGATCACTGAAGCGGTTGTGTGTGATCTACCTTAATGCTGTCAGCAAACTCCTCGAGTGCTTTAGCTCCGATGGTCTCCATAGAGGTGATGAGAGCTGGGAGCTTGTTCTTGGTGCTGGCAGCCGTTCCCTGCACCGCAACACAGGATATGACATCGTCAGCTACCACACCGTGCCAAAAAGCAGAAAGTCCAGCGCGAACATTTCATGCTCGTTCTCATTTCCTCTCTACCTGTAGCGTGGCGTCAAAGTCTGGTTTGGTCTGCTTGAGGTGGCGCAGGATGGGGAAGATGGTCAGCACAGCGGAGTAATCGTGTCTCATGATGGCTCGACGCGCCGCGGAGATGATGTTATGGCCCTCCAGCATCAGAGTATCCAGCGCCTCCTGCAGCGACAAACACTGTGATTAAACACACACACACTCTCACTCACTCACTCACTCACTCACTCACTCACACACTCACACTCTCACTCTCTCACACTCTCACTCTCTCACACTCTCACACACACACACACAAACACACACTCTCACACTCTCACACTCTCACACACTCACACTCTCACACTCTCACACTCACACTCACACTCACACTCACACTCACACTCTCTCACACTCACACTCTCACTCTCTCACACTCTCACTCTCTCACTCACACTCACTCACACACTCACACTCACACACTCACACACTCACACACTCTCACTCTCTCACACTCTCACACTCACACACTCTCACACACACTCCACCTCCACACTCTCACACTATCACACACTCACAACACTCAACATCAATCTACTCTCTCACTCTCTCACTATTCACTCTCTCACTCGCTCTCACACCTCTCACTCTCTCACTCTCACACTCTCTCACTCTCTCACTCTCACACTCTCTCACACACGCACCCATGTCTGGTGTGCTATCCTTGTGGGGACTCTCCATAGGTGTAATGGTTTTTATAATGTACAGACCGTATATTCTATTGCCCTACACCAACCCTACCCCTAAACCTACCCCTTACAGGAGACTTTCTGCATTTTTAGATTTTCAATACACTTTCTGTGTGATTTATTACCTTGTTTACCCGTGGGGACCTCAATTTAGGTCCCCACCGTGACACGAGTCCCCATGAGTCTGTGTGTATTCAAGGTTTAAGTCCCCCCAGGATATATAAACCAGTACAACCCACCACACACACACTGAAACACTCACACGACACAAATCACAATGAACACACTCACTGAACACACTCACTGAACACACTCACTGAACACTCACACTCACTGAACACTCACACTCACTGAACACTCACACTCACTGAACACACTCACTGAACACTCACACTGAACACACACACTGAACACACTCACTGAACACTCACACTGAACACACTCACTGAACACTCACACTCACTGAACACTCACACTGAACACACTCACTGAACACTTACACTCACTGAACACTCACACTGAACACACTCACTGAACACTCACACTCACTGAACACTCACACTGAACACACTCACTGACCACTCACACTCACTGAACACTCACACTGAACACACTCACTGAACACTCACACTCACTGAACACACTCACTGAACACACTCACTGAACACTCACACTGAACACTCACACTGAACACACTCACTGACCACTCACACTCACTGAACACTCACACTGAACACACTCACTGAACACTCACACTCACACTGAACACACTCACTGAACACACACACTCACTGAACACACACACACACACACACAAATGAAACCCACTCACTGAAACAATCAACTCACTGAAACTCAACGGAACACACTCACTGAACACTCACACTCACTGAACACTCACACTGAACACACTCACTGAACACTCACACTCACTGAACACTCACACTGAACACACTCACTGAACACTCACACTCACTGAACACTCACACTCACTGAACACTCACACTCACTGAACACTCACACTCACTGAACACTCACACTCACTGAACACTCACACTCACTGAACACACTCACTGAACACACTCACTGAACACACTCACTGAACACACTCACTGAACACACTCACTGAACACACTCACTGAACACACTCACTGAACACACTCACTGAACACACTCACTGAACACACTCACTGAACACACTCACTGAACACACTCACTGAACACACTCACTGAACACACTCACTGAACACACTCACTGAACACACTCACTGAACACACTCACTGAACACTCACACTCACTGAACACTCACACTGAACACACTCACTGAACACTCACACTCACTGAACACTCACACTCACTGAACACTCACACTGAACACACTCACTGAACACTCACACTCACTGAACACTCACACACATGGCCCTGACCTGTATGAGCGAGTCGAAGGTCTTCTTCTGGTGATGTTCTGGGATGATCTCAGTCAGTAAAGTGTATTCGCTCTGAGCCAGCTTCACAAACGCACTGATGCAGTGGATGTACGAATCGATCTCGATGTCCAACACGTCATCCTTCCCTGAAAGACACACACACACACACACACCCCTCAGAGCTCAAGAAAAACAACATTCAAATATGATCAGTGTGGACCAAGGGTGATATATTAATAACATCTTAAACGTAATGTGATTAAAGCACACAAGAAGGACACCAAACAGAATTAAAATCTGCTTAATATTCGAAAAGACTCTTTATTTTTACAATTCTGTTTGGTGCCGCCAGTGATGCAGTAAATAAACACTGCAGCTTTAGATATATCTGATCAATATGAGACCAAAGAGCTGTGAATGAGAAACAAAATGTTCAGTAGCACCTGAAATAAATATGATTTCTGAAATAATGTTGCATGGTACTGCAGGAAACCGTGCTAATTGATCATTAACAATGAATGAAAAACAGAACAATCCTGCGCATGTTTCTTCATAGCTAATCACATCAGTTGATGCATATCAATAACACATATCAGTAGATGTTTAAACCACTGCAACCTGATGCTGATGTAGAAATGAATGTGAACATTTTAACCAAAAGATTGTAGGATGTCCACTTGAATTTTCAAGATCTGATTCAATGTTGAATGAACTGACAGAAAAACAGACTCAAACTGAAATTAATTGCATTTAATAATAATAATAATGCTTTAAAGTGAAATAAATTAAAATGAATGATTAAATCTATAAATTCATAAATAACTAACCTTCATATATTATTATATAGATATTTTAATTGTTTTTGTACATTTTATAAACATTAATCATTAAAGGTAGGAATGTCCCTCCCGTGCATTTTAAGGTCTGATTCATGGTTTGAATGAAGTGGACCGATCACACTGGACGTTTTTAAACTAAACAAATATTTTTAAATACTTAATAATATACATTATTATGAATAAGTATTGTAATTATTATTATTATTTAAAACACTACTACTACTAGTACTACTAATAAAGTTAAGATAAAACACAATCCTAAATTAATATTTAATTAATAAAATCAAATAATATACATTAAGAAATATAGAATTCTCATTTTAATTGTAAAATAATACAATTAAATGTAAAATTTCCCCTTGAATTTTTAAGGTCTGATTCTCTCACTCTTGAACTGAACTCAATATCGTTGTTTGACTGTATGCATGACTGATAACCTCTCTTAAAGGATTTTTAGCATCTTTGACATGCTGTCGATTATGACGGATAATGACTTAAACTCCCTCAGTTTGTAAAAACACTCAAAACTTGTTTACAGATGATCTTTAGCTGGACCGCTGCAACGGTATAAACATTCAAATTCACATTAATTTAAACATACAACAACAAGATTTACACAAAATGTGTGTTCACTTGAGACTAATGTAATAAAGTCACATCATTTGTTTTTTATACGAGTCAGAATACATTTCGTAGCTTGTTTTGAACTCAAAACTGGTCTTTAATCCTGTTGTTGTGATCTCTGAGGTCAGACTCACCTGCAGCCGCGCCGTGCTTGTCGTCAGACAGGTGCTTAACCCCACGCAGGTCATGTTCGAAACCTGATTGGTTAGGATAAAGTCACATGACCCGGGTCACTCTCCCCGGGCTACAGAGGGAGTGCTGAACAAGCTCACCCGCCCACAAAGCAAAGGAAACACTCACGCGGCACGACCACTTGTGCTGGATGTTAGTGGGGTTTCTAAGTGCACCGATGGACCCAGCAAAGCACAGAGACTTATGGGAAACACTGATGTCACAACAGTTTGTCCTCAGTTTGAGAGAGAAATCAATGACCACAACCTTCCTGCTGCCACGCTCAACTCAAAAACACAACACAGTTGGACTTTAAATTTGGAAAAATCTGATTTCACTGAGATGCAGACGTATGATGCAGAGTCATTTTTAGTAATATTTATATACTGTTATTTATATGCTATTTTTATAGTTTCAGTGTTATATAAATTTGAGTAATATTTATATACTGTTATTTATACACTATTTTCATAGTTTCAGTGTTATTTAAATTTTTTGTAATATTTATATACTGTTATTTATACACTATTTTTATAGTTTTTTGTATCATTTTAACTTTCGTAATATTTTATAGACTATTTTATAATTAGTTTTCATTTTTATTTCAGTTTGATTTAGTAATTTTAGTTTAGCACTTCAAACTTATTTTATTTCAGTTAGTTGCCAAAGCAACATTTCTCATATTCAATTAAGCTTTTTGAGTAAGTTTTTCAATAATATTCGTTTTATTTGAGCTTCATTTCAATAATTTTTTTTTTAATAGTTTTAGTTAATAACAATACTGATAGTATTATGTCACGTATACACAGCGATGCTCAGAACACATTTAATAATCACTTTTTTTAAGCAAAATAAAATGCATCAATAAATCTAATACGTCAAATTTCCTGCATTAAAAAACCTGTTTAGCAAACGCTGCTTTTGCAACACATTTGACATGTTCTGTAAAATATTTAGCTAAATGCAGCTGTTCATTCCCATGTTTTCAACTCACTTAAACTGTAAATTAAAGTGTCTTTAAGTTTCACAGTGTCACTTTAATTCAAATCTACATTGTTTTTTATTTAAAAAATGTAATAAAATAATTATATAATACGTTAATTACACAATTAATATTTATTATTTAATTTAATATTAAAAACAATTATTATTAATACATAATTTTAAAAATTATTTTAATTTGACATATATCTTTTTATAAATGAGACGACAGTGGCTCTCTCCATTTTGAGGCTGTTTTTTGACCTCATCGAGGACGCCACTGCTGTGTCCAAGTTTCTGTGTTATCCGACGTGTTTCCGAACGCGGAACAACAGTTTCAAAAAATAGAGAAAACCAAGACAGAGCTTGAAGAGGAGGAGGAAACCCGAAAGCGCGTGCTTTCTTACCTTCTAGAGTCGTGAGGTTAGCCCGTTTTCCCTCCAGGCCCTGCTGGGGGAGAGTACTGTTTTGGCAGATTTCTGAGGCCTTAACGGATCGTTGCCTGCGCCCATCAACACCCCACACAGTAGAGAGAAGAGAGAGAGAGAGATATAGAGAGAGATATAGAGAGAGAGAGAGAGTGAGAGAAGAGAGAGAGAGAGAGAGAGCGAGAGAGAGGAAAGAGAGAGAGCGAGATAGAGCGAGAGAGAGAGAGGGGAGAGGTCGCAGGGATCGCAGGAGGCAACAGAGGACGACACCATGAGGAAGAGGAATAAAGGGCATCTGAAACCCTGTTCCACACGAAACCAGAGTCAAAAACGTAGACATCTCCACCCGATCCCTCCAGACTACGCCTACACCACAGCTATCACACAACACAGACAGACAGAGAACACACAACACACACACACCCACACACACCACACACACCCACACAGACACACACACACCAAAGACACACACACAACACAACACACCACACAGACACACAGACTCACACTGACACTGACACACACAAACACAAAGAGACACACACACTCACACTGACACACACACAAAGAGCCACACACACACACAGACCAGCCACGATCACACTGACCCTGACACAACAAACACAAAGAAGACACCACACACACACTGACACTGACACACCACAAGAAACACACACACACACACAGAAACACTCTCACACACACACACACACATATATAGACAGACAGACACACACACACACACCCCCACACACCACACACAGAGAGACAGACACACCCACATACACAGGTTTTGTTTTTGTTGAAAGTGGGGACTCTCCATAGGTGTAATGGTTTTTATACTGTATAAACTGTATGTGCTATTGCCCTACACAACCCTACACCTAAACCTACCCCTCACAGGAGACTTTTTGCTATTTCAGATTTTCAATACACTCTATTTTGTGTGATTTATAAGCGTTTTGAAAATTGGGGACATGGGGTAATGTCCTGAAAGTCACCTTCTCCTTGTAATACCTGTCATACCTTTGTCATTATACACATTTTTGTCCTCATTTGTCACAAAAACGCTCACACCACACACACACGCTCTCTCTCTCTCTCTCACAGACACACACACACACGTTCTCGTCTCCTCTTCTCCTCGCTCCGCCCCTCTACACACCACACACACAACAGGGCACACTTTCCTCTCTCTCCTCTCCTCATCTCCCCCCGTCTTTGCCCCGCCTCCGTTCTCCCCTCGTCTCACACAACTCTTTCTCTCGTCTCCCTCCTCCCTCCCTCACACACACTCTTTTCTCTCTCTCCTCACACACACACACACACCTCCGGCTGGTTAGCTATTCTTGTAGGGACTTCTCCATAGGCGTAATGGTTTTTATACTGTACAGACCGTATTTTCTATTTGCCCTACACCAACCCTACCCCTAAAACCTACCCCTCACAGGAAACCTTTGTGCTATTTCCGATTCCATTCTGTGTTTGTTTTCTAAGCGTTTTGAAAAGTTGGGGAAATGTTGTAATGTCCTGAAAAGTCACCTTCCCTTGTAATACTTCCATAAAACCTTTGTCATTATACACATTTAGGCGCCTTCATTTGTGCACAAAACCGCGCTGCCACACACACAAACACACACACAACACACAAACACACACACACAGGAGACAGACAACCAGCGACACAGTAACCACCCATACATAGGAACGACAAACCACAGAGACACACATAGGACACATACACACCGACACACAGGCGACACACACACACCCACCACACACCCACACACACACAGACACACACACACTCTCTCTCTCACACACACTCACACACTCACACAACACACACACACATACACACAACACACAACACACACACACAACACACCAAACACACACACAACACCGACACAGACCACACACCCACAAGACCCACACACACACACATCACACACACACACATACACACACACACACACACACACCCACACGACACAACCACAGACACACACAACACACAGACCCAACAACTACACACAACATAACAACAACCACACACACAGACACAGAGACACACGACAGAGACACCCCCCCACACACTAACACAACAGAGACACATACACACAGCACACACCATACACAGACAGGCACACCCCACACACAGACACACACACCCACCACCAGACACCCACACCACACACAGACACCAAGACACAGACACGTACGGCGTAGGCAGCAGGGCGAGACACCACAGACACACAGACACAAACACAGCACACACACACACCCACACACACACCGACACACACACACACACACCACAGACACACACACACACACACACACTGTATATATACACACACACACACATACACCACACACACACACACACACACAGACACAGACCCACACACACACACACACAAACACAAAAAAAACACACACACACACAAACACACACACACACCACACACACACACACACAACACACCCACCACACACACAACACACACACACACACAGACACAGACACCACAACAGACAACAGAACACACACACACACACCATACACACACACACAGACACACACACACACAGACACACAGGACACACACACAGACACCCGACACATGGCCCACAGACACGACAACACCGAACACGAGACACACACACAGATACAGAGACACACACACAGAGACACAGACACAGAGACACACAAACACACACAAATAACCAGATAACGAACACACACAGACACACACAGACACACACACACAGACACGCACACACACAGACACGCACACACAGACAGACACAGACAGACAGACAGACACACACGCGCGCGAGGCACAAATATCACATAACATCACACACACTGAGGATAAAATACAACCAGTTAATCCAATGACAGCATTGTGTCACATACAGTGATGTTAATACAGTCATTAAGAGTAGTGCTGCTCAAACGATTTAACATCATAAACTCAAACACATCAGACAGTCAGTGTGCTGCTAAAACAAAAGGCACGTGTCTTAAAGGGGTCACAGCATCATTTTATATCATATTAGTTTTCCCTGAGATCCATTATAACTTTAAGAAAAGTTTTCTGGCATCATTTAGTTTGTCACGTGCATTTTTCCTTCTCTTTGACCCTGGAAATGGACCGGGTGGTTATTACAGACTCGTGTAAGACTTGTGGCCAAAAATTAAATAAGTGTTGATGTAAATGAGGACAGCCAAAAATTCATGATCTCACAGCTGATGTCATAAATAATCATGAAGATTTCTGAACAAGGCTAGTTTGCATAGTTTTCATAGTACAAGATTTCAAAGAAAAATGTGATTTATCATGATATGACCCCTTTATTAAGCGGCTAGTTTGCATAGTTTTCATAGTACAAGATTTCAAAGAAAAATGTGATTTATCATGATATGACCCCTTTATTAAGCAGTTAATATGCAGTAGATGTTTTCTTCAGCAATAATAAGCATCCAGTCAAACATGAGGAGAGACAGTATCGGTCTGTTAGTGGGGGCAGAACAGTCACAGCGCCCCGTGTGGTGAGGAGTAAGCATGCGGTCAGTGTTAGAGCGTTAGTAGAAAACAAAGAGCCTCCTTTCTCACTGTTAAAAACACTCTGTACGCAATACAGTGCTGTTAGCCAACAAAATGTGCCATCCACACTGAGAAAATACAGGAACAGCAGTGTGCAAGTCTGTGCTAACGGCTCCAAACTGACACACAGCTCCAACAGACAGGAAGGAGAGCGTCTGCTATACGGCTTCAAACATTAGCGCAATGTACTAGTTATCCTGATTAATAATAGTTCACTGGTCTGACTGATATATCAGCCGTGTGTGTGTGTGTCTGGATGGATGCGTCCATTTGTGTGTGTATAAAGGTCTTTTCACATTCAAGAAACACAAATAGAATAAATTTCAGTCTAAATGGTTCATAAAACACTACCATTCAAATGTCTGGGGTTCAGTAATATCTTCTTTTTAAAGATATTAATACTTTTATTCAGCAAGGACGCATTAAATTGATCAAAAGTGACAGTAAATATTTTTATAATGTTACAAAAGATTCATATTTCTAATAAACGCTGTTCTTTTGAACTTTATATTAATCAAAGAATCCTAAAAAATAAAATGCATCACAGTTTCCACAAAAATATTGTGCAGCACAACTGTGTTCAACATTGATAATAATCAGAAATGTTTCTTGAGCAGCAAATCAGAATATTAGAATGATTTCTGAAGATCATGCGACACTGAAGACATTTTAACAGATATTCATACAGAAAACAGTTATTTTAAATTGTAAATTTCAATTTTTACTGTAGTGTGATCAAAGAAATGCAGCCCTGAGAGAAGATAAGACTTTGAAGTATGAGTATAATACTCATAACTGTATTAATTTAATTTAATCAAATAAATAAGTAATAATTAAGTATAATAATATAATTCAAAACTAAATTAATTAATATAAGAAGTCATTTAGTTTAAAACGTTCATTTGATTATTAAATTAAATTATTATAGTAAAATTATTCATTAATTTACATTAGTTACCATATTTTTTTTAACATTTAAAAAAAATCTTCCCCCAAACTTTTGAACGGTTCACCAAGGTGGTAATTTTTTTTTAATCAAAATAAACATTTATCTCATGCTCTGTGTGAATAGTTTTATTTTGTATTTTGCCAGCAAATTTTACTTTGGTTTGCATGTGTATAAGCCTTTCATTACCTATTCTGTCGCATGTATATGTGTGTGTGTGTGTGTGTGTGTGTGTATAATGGGATAATAACTGGCTCTGCAAACAGAAACAAGCGATGGACACGTCACAAACACAGCTGTGACTTTACCTGGGATGCAGACTGACATCATCAGACACCAGTGAGACAGAGAAGAGCAAAGAGGAGAGGAGACGGTTAGTAAGAACACACACTAGGAACGGGAAAAGAGAAGAACTTCGACAGGAAAGGAGGTCGTGGAAGTCAGATACACCTGACTGTGATCCATCAGGACCATCAGAAACCCAAAGAGACCCAGTCTAGTGAGGTGAAGGGTTAAAGGTCACTGACCTGGTCTTTTGGGAGGCTTCTTGGTGGGCGTCTCCTTGCGTTTGGTCTGTACGGCGGGCGAGTGGATGGCAGAGGTGGCGCTGTTCTTACGGAAATGCTCCTTCAGACCCTTAATGGACCGATCCAGCTGACTGGACCGGACCTGGAAATACACATTCATGAAGTCTGCAGAGAGACAAACACACACGACATGAGATTTCAAACACCCTCAGCGAGAAACAGTCGGGTTCTGGAAGCAAAACCCATTCATTTTCTCCATAGGGAGTTTTAATGATAACTGATAAACCATTAGAGACAGAGCTGTTGTGAGGTTGCTCATCGATGATGGATGCTTTTGTTAAAGCCATCTGTTCACATTAATTCAACTCATTTTAGAAATTATGTTTAATACCGTAACTTGTGGAGAAAAACTACATTACCCATGAGATGCTGTACAGAAAATTCCACCAATCAGAGTTGCGGTGAGCAAAGTGAGCCAAAAGAGCTCCGCCCACTCCCATGAAAAAAAACTGCTAATCAAGCTGATACTTGTATATATACATTTCTATCTGTTATTTGAATCTGTATTAATATTTTTATAATAACAAAATGGTATAGTATATATTATTGTTTTTACTCTATTTTTCATTTTGAGCCCATAAATGCAGCCTTGAGACTTTACAACAATTATATTTAATAATTTAATTAAAATATGAAATTTAAATATTTAATAATGCAAATAATTAAAAATATTAAATTATGTAATATGATTAATTATTTAATTATAATTATATTTAATCTATTTGACATTTTTGAAAGAAACTTGAACTATGTATAATATATCTATATAATTATCTAGATTATATTATTTCTATAGATACAATCAACAACTTTAAATGAATAGTTTTATATTTCACCATCCTTTTTAATTCAATTATGTCATTTGCAATGCTTCATGGGATTGTAGTTCTGATTTTCATATACATTTTTGCTTCCAATAAATGTTCGTAATGTTGTGATTCACCTCGTAGCTGGCTAAAGCGGCTTAAAGCGCTTTAACAAAGACTTTTTAAAAATCTCTATGGGAAAAATGAATGGAAAAAAACACAGATGGAACCAACGCGGCTGAAACAGTGGTCGGCACGAGATTAAAAGCATTTGCGTGTGTGCACCTTGGTTGCGTCCGAACTCCACCAGCCAGGCAGAGATGCAGATGATGTCCAGCAGGACGGCTTCGGGCAGGTGCTCCAGCGTCACGTCCTCCTGCACCTCCATGTCCTCGTTATCTCCGATGGTGTCCAGGATGAGGATGGGCGGCACCGGCTTGCTGTAGCGCATCAGCAGGCTGCGAAACTCCGCCTCCAGCAGCTCCTTCCCCTTCTCGAAGCGAGCTTTCTGCAACACGACAGCCTCGCTGAGCAGCTTCATACAGACTGAAGAAGCGTGAGAGGTTTGTGAGTGCGTGACATACGTACCACTGTGTTGAGCTCGGGACTGTCGGGATTGTTGTCCTGAAAATACTCCACGGCTTTCTGGATCTTTGCAATGCAGGCCAGATACTCGTCCAGACGACCTGCAGGCCTGCAAGAGCAGTGATTGACCAATATCAGTCTATACATATACATCTCTCTCTCTATCTATCTATCTATCTGTCTGTCTGTTATTTAAAACT
>JADLZN010011922.1:0-10000 GCA_018155175.1 Sinocyclocheilus anophthalmus | reverse complement strand
TCTCTTTCTCTCTCACACACACACACTCACTCGCTCTCTCTCTCTCACACACACAAACACACAAACACACACACACACACCACACACACACTCTCCTCTCTCTTGTCTCTCTCTCTCACACACCACACCACACACACATACATCACTCTCTCTCTCTCTCCTCTCTTATCATACGCACGCAAAGCACAGCACACAAACAGCCACCCACACACACACACATTCTCTCACACACACTTTCTCTCTCACACACCACACACACACACACACACTCTCTCTCTCTCCAACTCTCAAACACACACACACACTCACACAAACACACACTCTCTCTCTCTCTCACACACAAACACACACACACTCACTCACTCACTCACACACATTCTCACACACACAAACACACACACACTCCCTCTCTCTCTCTCTCTCTCACACACACACACACACAAATGCACACACACACACACTCTCGCTCTCTCTCTCTTCTCTCTCTCACACAAACACACCCACACACTTCTCTTCTCTCTCTCACACAACGCCCGCACACACACACAAACCTCTCTCTCTCTCTCTCTCTCTCACACACACACACACAAAACCACACACACACACACACACACACACAAACGCTCTCTCTCTCTCTCTCGCTCTATCACCACACCAAAACGCACTCTCTCTCTCTCTTAACACACAGCACCGCACAACACACACACACCTCTCTCTCTCTCTCTCTCTCACACACAACACCACACACACACAAACAACACCACAACACACTCTCTCTCTCCTCTATCTCACACACACAAACACACCACATCTCTCTCTCTCTCTCACCACGCACGCACACAAACACACACACTCTCTCTCTCACACAAACACACACACACACACCCACACTCACACACACACACCCACACAACTCTTCTCTATCTCTCTCTCTCTCTCTCTCGCACACCACACACACACACACACACACACACACACACACACAACCCCACACTCACCAGTCCTTTAGTGAGCTGATCACTCTCTCCAGCTTTCCACGAAAATAAAAGCAGAGTTCTTGTTCCTGTAGAAAGCAAACAGCTCAAGATATATGCATACTGTCAAATGATAATAACACCTTATTTTTTTACATGATAATTTTTCTATCATTAAGCTTCTAAAATGCTTTGTGACATTATTTTTTAAGACAATCACGCAGTTTCTGGCGAATATTAATAAATAACATCCGCTCCCTGATCACGGGATTCTCATGTTATTCTTCCTCTTTTTCACGGACCTGTTTGAGCTTGTCCTCGATCTCCCGCTTGCGAGCGGACGCGTCTTCGGTCGGGATCATCCTGACGGACAGAAATGTGATGGAAGCGACAGCTGGATCCGTCTGGATCGATGCAGAATCCACAGTAATATTACAACATTAACGTGAAGACAGCGGAAAGCCGGAAACAATACAACACAGGAAAAACGGCAGTGACGTGTCACGTGTACAAAATAAAAGTCCCCATTTTTTATTGTTGCTTGAATGCAATACAAAACACAAAACTTAATACGATTTCAAAAAGTCCAAATCCAGCTAAATAAAGAAATAATTAATAATATATTTTTTAATTGTTGCTTGAATAAAATACAAAACACAAAACTTACTACAATTTCAAAGAGTTCAAATTCAGCTAAATAAATAAATTAATTAATTAATAAGCCATACAGAAGAATATTACAAAAGTGGGTTAATCATTAAAATAAATAAATAATTACTTTTTTTTAATTGTTGCTTGAATGAAATACAAAACTTACTACAATTTCAAAAAGTCAAAATCCAGCTAAATAATATTAAGGACATAAAGAAGAAATTCCAAAAAGTGGGTTAATTATTGAAAATAAACCTCAAAAAAGTACTTTTTTCAGCAAAATCAAAGATTTTGGGATTTAAAGCTCACCTTTCTTACTTGTATATAAAACAATTGACTGAAACCACAATATTATTATTTACCACAAATTCAAATAACAAAGATTGCAGGTAATGTTAATAACTTGCAATTTACTGTATGTGAAAATAATGATATTCATTTATAATTAATTTAAATGATTTAATTGTATTAATATTTATAAGGGACATTAACATGTCATACAAAAAAAAGAAGAAATTGATTTAAAATTGAAAGTGAAGAGGAATTTCTAAAGGCATGGTAATGGTAAAACCACTTTAGATGAGTATAAAAGGGGCTTGACTTTGACAGTGTGGTGTTTGTGGGTGACTTCACTGGCCACAGATTCAGTGTGGCTCCAGCTTTACACAAAACTCCATTTATTTCATAAATTCACTGAACATGAGATACAATCATTCAATCAATCATCAACTTTCCTAAATGTACCTAGAGAAAGTATACAGTAATTTACAGCAGTATATAAATATGTACATCTTTTTTAGAAGCATAATATTATATAACAAAACACATACTCTGAACTCTTTAAGTTAGATATTAAACAAAAACTATAACGAAGTTAAAGGTATTTAAAATGTCAAACACATTACTTAACAGGATTTGGTTAACAAAAAAAAAAAAAAATCAAAGAATCATTAACCATTTTAGTTCATTTAATTTCTTAAAAAATAACGCATTAAAAGTTCATCAATGGAACTGGTGTGAATTCTGTCTTCCTAAGACTCCTCTTGTTTTGTGAAAGCCTAAAAATAATAAAAAAAGACAATAAAACTGAGTTTCAAGCTGTACCATCAGACAGTGTAAGTCAAATGAGGATTCTATTAAGAAGATGCTTCTGAATCACACACCTGTTTGAGAAACTGCCGTCCAAGGTAATTTGTGGCCATGTTCTTCAGGTTTGTTCTGGCTCCTACTTTGCAGCGCACATATCCGTAGAGATTGGCTCCCTGTAACACCACTCCCATAATCACCACCGCCTGAGAGAGAAGACAGCATCACTCACAGAACATCATCTTCAAAACTCACGTCTGTGATAAAGACCGAGAGCTCACCAGCCATTTGATCTTAAAGGAGATGAGAGCAAAGAAAGCAAAGATGACCCAGACGACGGGGCAGATGATGAGACCCAGCCAGAAGATCCGAGACTCTGCGTTTGAGGATCGGGACGCTGAAGACTGACTCCCACTGGCCTGCAAACAAACACACACAGATCCAGACAGGACCTCAGTAGCTGTGTTTCCATCACCCTGCTTTTATGCGCATTTTGAAGTATCGCATCAGAAACGAGTGATGGAAACACCAAATTTAGAATAAAAATCCCTTAATTCACGAATATTATGTGGTTCTTAACTTAATATGAATTAATATTCTCTGATGTTTTATGTAGTATACTTTTTTTTGCACATCATTTAAATTCACAACTTTGGATGGAAACCCAGCAAATGCAACATAAAACATGAGAATAAATGGAGAAAATATTCACACATTTTAGCAGAAAAGCAAATTCACATTTACTGTATGTCATATACATGCACTAACGTTTAAAAGTTTGGCCTTTTTAATAGAAATGAATACTTTTATTCAGCAAGGATTCATTAAATTGCTGTAAAGACATTTCATACATATATAATACTTATATAAAAATTCTTTTCAAATAACTGCTGCTTTTTCAATAATCAGACATGTTTCTCGAGCATCAATCGCATAGATACTGATTTCTTAAATTCATGTGCACTAGACTGTAGGGGGGGGTTAAATGTGCTGACATACAGCTGCTCATCCATGAATAATTACTTGTACAATATAGTCCACAGAAAACAGCCATTTTAAAATTGTATAATATTTCACAATATCCGGTTTGATTGCAATAAACGCAGCCTTGGTGCATATGAACTTTAAAGGGGTCATATGATGCTGCTAAAAAGAACATTATTTTGTGTATTTGGTGTAATGAAATGTGTTTATGCGGTTTAAAGTTTAAAAAACACATTATTTTCCACATACTGTACATTATTGTTTCTCCTCTATGCCCCGCCTTTCTGAAACGCGTTGATTTTTACAAAGCTCATCGGTCTGAAAAAGCGAGGTGTGCTGTGATTGGCCAGCTATCCAGTGCGTTGTGATTGGCCGAATACCTCAAGCGTGTGACGGAAATGTTACGCCCCTTACCATACTGTGATGCCCTGTCCGGCCGGAGCGACGATACAAAAACATGAAAACCCATTATAAACGAGGCATTTGTTGCATCCAGTGGGGACATAATTACAGATTATAATGACTTATACTGTCTTTTTACACGTTGCGTTGCATCGCGCTGTGTAAACATAAAACCATGTCTGCATTTTTTGATTGGAGAAATGACAAACAACAAGCCCTCCTCTACACTGCCCAAAAAACTCGCTTTACATATATAAAATATAAAAACTCTTTAAACAAAAAACGTACTTACAGTCTTTGAGTCAGAACAGCCGGCATTGTAGTCTACTCTCCCAGGATCAGGAAACAGTCCTCCATAAAATGTGCTGCACACATCTGAATATTTGGGTTGAACTGTTTTGGAACAGTGTTGTAAATACAACTTAACCACTGATTTCTAGTCGTGTCCACTTTTGGAAGACCAAACAAAGTAGTTTCACTTTCACAACGAAACACAGTGTCCACACGCGGCCTAGAGTTAGCAGAGTCGGCGGATTCGACGAAGGAGCGTCCGGAGGGCTTGCGGTAACCACATGTGACGACCCCAGGCTGGACTCCGCTTCGTCCACGGTGAAAGCCGATCCGGTGATCCACAGCGCAAAGTTGAAGTATTTCCTCAGCAACCAGCACGGATCAGCTCCAGGCATGACGAAGCGGATATCGTCCTCTTTTGGAAGACCAAACAAAGTAGTTTCGCTTTCACAAAAACACACAGCGCCTTCACGACATGGCGGTGGCGGCAACAATACTACAGCGAGAATAAAAGTTACGCCTTCTTTCTTTGCGTGAACATTTGGGCGGTGTTATGCCAATCTTCCCACATAGTGAGGTAGACCTGTGGGGGCCGTGTTCGAACGAGCCGTTTTAGGTAGACGTGGCAGACTCTTAACTTTTATAAAGTATATCTCTTTGGATTTGAGCCTCTAGTCTTTGCAACTTTACAGATCTTCTTTATGCTTTCTTTAAGAGCTTGTAACACTCCAAAGAGAGGAAAAATTGAAATCCGCATCATATGACCCCTTTAAAAACAAAGCAGTCCCGTCTACACTAATACATCTACTGCAGTATAAATGGTATAGTACAATTTTTTAATACATTTTGAAGTATTTTATGCCACTCTACTGAAGACCGTGTGAGCGTGTAATAGCACCTTTCTGGACTCAAACACCCAACGGCTTTTTCCATCATCATCCACTTGATTCCACCAGCGCAAACCCACCATCAGACGGCCGGTAATATTCTACAATAAGACAAACAGGACAAGCAAGTTACAAGCTGAAGTTTAATATGTAGGGTCAGAGGTTTGTTGGAATCTTTAAATAGAAGTAATAGTGAGGCTTGACTTAATCTCCACTAACTACAGTAACTGTAAGGATTTCGTAGTAACACCTGATCAGTTGTTCTAAACACAAACCTTTACAGTCCAGAAGTCACATGACAGGAGGAGGATGATGGTGACCATACAGGCGATGAAGGATCCGCCAAATGAACGCACAACAACATGTACCCTCAGACGGCACTGACCCGAAGAACAGGTGGGAAGAAGGAGGCCATTCGGATGGCTGGACATCACACACACACAGTCGGTTGCTATCCTGTGGACATCCCATAGTCGTAATGTTTTTTATACTGTACAGACTGTATATTCTGTTGCCTTACACCAACCCTACCCCTAAACCTACCCCCCACAGGAAACTTTCTGCATTTTTAGATTTTCCAAAAAACTCATTCTGAATGATTTATAAACCTTGTGTACCCTTGGGTACCTCAATTTAGGTCCCCACCGTGACACGAGTCCCCATGATTCTGTGTGTATTCAGGTTTAAGTCCCCACCAGAAATAGAAAAACAGTACACACACACACAAACCCACCCACACACACACACCCTCTCTCTCTCTCACACACACTCTCTCTCTCACAAACACTCTCACACTCACACAACACACACACACACTCCCTCTCCTCCTCGTCTCTCTCTCTCGTCTGCTCCTCTCTCTCACACACACACACAATCTCTCTCTTCGCTCTCTCTCTCACAACACAACCCGCCACACAACTCCTCTCTCTCTCCTCTCCTCAACACCAATCACTCTCTCTCTCTCTCTCACTCTCTTCTCATCTCACAAAACAACACACACTCTCTCCTCTCACTCTCCTCCTCTCCCACACACACACCCACAACCCACTCTCTCCTCTCTCGCTCTCTCTCCCTCTCCTCTCTCACACACAAAACAGCAACACCACACACACCTCGCACTGGTCCTCCTCTTCTCTCTCCTCACCAGCACACCACATACACAACTCTCTCTCTCTCTCCTCTCATCACACACTCCTCTCCTCACACCCACAGAAATGCACACCACACTCCTCTCTCGCTTCTCGTCTCCTCCCAACACCACATCTCTCTCTCTCTCCTCTTCGGCATCCGTCTCTCCTCTACTCTCAGTCTCCTCTCTTCCACAGCACCAACACAACACACACACATTCTCTCTCAACATCCTCTCTCTTCTCCTCTCTCAGTCCTCCCACACACCCAACACCACCTCTCTCTTCCTCTCTCCCTCTCTACCTCTCGCTTCTCCTCGCATCACACCCAAACACACATAACACAACCGCTCTCTCCTCCGCTCTCTTCACACACAACTCTCCCTCTCCCACACACACGACACCTCTCACACATCCACACACCCACACACCAACACTCTCTCTCTCTCTCCTATCTCACACACACACACACAACAACACCACTCTCTCGCCCAACCTCTCTCTCTCCTCTCCTCGTTCTCACACAACCACCACACACACCCTACTCTCGATCTCCCCCTCAAATCTCTCTCTCAATCTCTCTCATCTGTCTCTTCTTCGTCACACAAGCACACCACAAACATCCCCTCCCCCACTTCTCACTCTCTCCTCTACATCCTCTCCTCAATCCTCCTCAGCACAGGCTACCTTCTCTCGCCTCTCTCTCTCTCACCACGCTCCCACACACACACCCACACAACACTCTCCTATCTCTCTCTATACAATCGCTCAGTTCTCACACACACACACGCACATCTCGTCTTCTTCTCCATCTCTTGTCACACATCACTCCGCTCCGTCACACACACACTGTAAACACCTCTCTCTCTCTCTCTCAGGCACACACACAGCACAATCTAAATGATCTATAAACGCATATCACATAACTCATTTGTTATAATTACTATAAACGCAACCCCAAAACCTAAGGTACAAAATCAATACTGCGTTTATTAGAATGAAAAATAATTAAATAGTTACATAATTAAGTTTTATTGTCAATAACAATAATTAAAAATCATTTATTAATCACATATTAAAATATAATACATGTAATTATTTTTTAATATTGAAAGTTAGAAATAATTGTCACAATATTATAATTACTATAAACTCTCTTAAACATTAAATTTTTAATAATACACTTAATAACAAGTAATATATGTAGATATAATAATTAATATATAAATGTAGTGATATGATAAATAATATTAAAATATACTGTACTTAGTAAAAATGTATACGTCTTTAAATATTAACATAAATCGAATTTATAAAATATTCTTAGTATTAATAATTACGCATTTAATTATTTATAATAATGTATTAATTTATTTAAATAATTGAATAATAATAAACATTATTTGCTTTTATTTTCTTAAAATGAGGACGCCCATGTAGGTCCCCAAAATGTACACTGTTTTCCTTGCAGTATTATTAAATAATTGCTATAATAATAATTAATGATGCTGATTAATTATGACAACAAACACACTTGATTCTTTTCTTTCTTGTGGCTGAATCTTCCTCAGCATCAAATAAAGCCTCAATAAGTCGAGCATCGTCTTTCATCGTTTGAAGTTCCTGAAGTTTCGAGACGGAAACAGCTGTCGTCTGCTCACACGATTTATAGAATAATTAAACATAAAGTATAAATAATAAACACACCCGACAGAATCAGTCTGATGGAGTGAGCTGTTTACTGGCTAACGTTAAGCTAACCCAGCGTTATTCGCAGACTATTAAAACCTTTCTTTTCTCAAAAGTCATATTGGAGGAACGCAAGCATACTGTACACATAAACTATGACTACAATGCTTTAGAAGTATTTATAATAATAATAAATGGCCCATTCTTTCTTACCAGCTTCATTTTGATTGCTGTTGTTGCTGACGTCACACGACACGTCACTTCCGGGTCTGTGAGGACTGACGACATCGCGCCTGAGCCGAAACTTATTTTTTATTTATTAATTGTTTATTTACAGAAAAGGAGAAATATAAATGATAATATACTGAATGCTTTTTCTTAATTAGTTAGTAAATAATATTTTTTTATCACGTGCAATATCCAATTCACAATTTAGATTATTTAACAATACAATTTGAATTGAATTGAGTTTTTATTAATGTTTTGAATGAGTTCTTATGCTTATATTTTCCGTTTTCATTTTATGGCAAGAACTGCAATAATCTATACATTTATCTATATATTTTAGACTATATATTTATTTAATTTCGTGCTCTCTCTCTCTCTCTATTTCTAATATTTAATAATTACACACACACATATAATTATTTCTTAAATATTTTATTTTTTATGTAGGCTCAGGTTGCATTGTGATTATTTGATGTGGGAATTATTTTATAAAATTATCAAAAAATTCAATGTATTTTGAATATTTATGTCACTAAAGTATATTAAATTATAAATGTATATGATTGCTTAGACCTATGTGCCATTTTTCCTTATGCGGTGATGTTTGATTTTCTCTCTTTGCTTTTTTACACATGATAGCAGTTATGTAATAATTATCCTCAGTGAAGCATTACTCATGAGTGCCTGTAGCTTTGTGACATTCTGTCTGTTCACTGGCGGAACCAGTTATGTCACCCTTCAACAAAACACATGGAGTGTCATACCTGCATTTCACTGTAGCAATTTTTTATTTGCATAGACAGACAATGTTTTATTGTTGCCAAGGTAACTGTCACCTGTCACATTTGATACTAGGCACAAAATATAACAAATAAGGGAAAACAGCAGCATATAGACAGTGGACAGAATCATTAAAGAGCCATATCTGTCCAGTTAACCCAACCCAAGTGAAATGTCCCGCAATATCCAACTACGTCAAATGGGTTTGGTCACTTGTGCAACATTACTATATAGAGGAGAAATTTCTGTCTTACATATTTGAACATTAATGAAACAATGTAAAAACCCTGCATAGATCAAGATATGCGATTCTATATAATACATAGAAATCTAGAATACAAATCCTAGATATATACGTTTAAAGTTTAATATTTTTATTATCATATATATATATATATATTTTTATAATATATCATCACACACACACTCACATAAATGAGAATAATATAATTTCTATATATGATATATATTACTTTCATCTATATACAGTATAAGGCATGAAATATTAATCAAATTCTACACATATATATATATAGCTTTCATCCATGTAGACAAAATTATACATACAATTATATATTGTGATATGTGATCAATGCACAAAACATTTGCAGGTATTTTAATAGGTATAGGTTTATATTCATAAACCTATTCATAAAACTTTAATATCAGTCACAGTTACAGTAGATCTCGTATAGCCCTGTTTACACCATTAAATCTGTATCGGTGTAAGGTGAACAAAACCAGGTGAAAATGAGACCCTGTAAGATGGAAATGATGTGGATATGAGGAGGAAAAGCAGTTTATTTGGGAGAGGAAACAGGAGACGTGGTTGTCAGGGAAGACGCTGCTCCTGGCTCCAAAAGCACGACGCACTCCTTCTTGGGCAGCCAGAACGCTGGGT
>JADLZN010011921.1:0-56858 GCA_018155175.1 Sinocyclocheilus anophthalmus | reverse complement strand
AGGTCCTGGACATATTGTTAAGATAGATGGCATCTTTGATTCTATCAAATACCAGCAGATAAAAAATCAATAAGTGACTGACTGTGTTAGAAATCTTATAATGGGCCATGTTTGGATCTTCAAACCGGACAATAGTCCAAAAACAAACCTTAAAATCAACACAAAAATGTGTCACTGACCACAAACCATCCTTCTGCTATGGCATGTCCAGTTCCCTGACTGAACCTCTAGTTAGAAAATGAGTGTGGTGAACTGAATGAGAGAGCCCCTCCATGGCGCTGTGGTAATCTGAAGGTCGTGGAGAGATTCCGGATGAAGGAATTGTCTCGTGATCCGTCGTTCGCCGGGTGTTACTCTAACGCTCATCAGGCATATGAAGAAAATTAGTAGACAGCTGTTAAACTGGCATGAGTGGAGGTGTTTCAAACAAGATAATTTACATAACAGGTGCCGTAATTGTTGGCCACGGTGTGTATTTGAGAAAAACATTTATGTTATAATGATATTTCCCCCCCATTTTAAAGTATTTTATCCCAAATGAAGAGGTTAGATTTTGTGAATTTTTTAATAAAAGAATCAAAAGCAAAACAATAAGATTAATTTTCACAGCCTTCTTTGATCATATTTACCAAGGTTGCCGATATTTTTGGCCATGACTGTATGCTGTTTAAGCTATATAGTGCTGCTTGAAAGTTTGTACATTGCTGCTTGAAAGTTCGTGAACCCTTTAGTGTATAACTAAATTCTATATTGTATCATTGCATATATAATTAACCCCAAACAGACATACAGCGTTATTTCAACACCAATCCTAAGTAGACAAAGAGAATCCATGCAAACAACAGAGAAAAAAAAAGGACAAAAAAATCTACTTTGATCCATTTAGTTTTGAGGAACAAATGAGCTGGTTTAAATAGTTGATGAGGGTCGGCATGTATGTGAATTTTTGCTTTCAGTATCTGGTGTGACCCCCTCTTGCAGCAATAACTGTAAGTAACGTTTCTTGTAACTGCTGATCAGTCCTGCACAATGGCTTGTAGGAATTTGAGCCCATTCCTCAGTACAGAACCACTTCAGCTCTGTGATGTTGGTGGGTTTCCTCCTATGAACTGCTTGCTTCAGGTCCTTCCACAAAATTTCAATTGAATTAAGGTCTGGAATTTGACTTATTCCAAAACGTTAACTTTGTTCTTCTTTAACCATTCTTTGGTAGAATGACTTGTGTGCATGGGGTCGTTTGTCTTGCTGCATGGCCCACTTTCTCTTCAGATTCAGTTCTTGGAAAGATGTCCTGACATTTTCCTTTAGGATTTGCTGGTATTATTCAGAATTCATTGTTTCATCAATGATGGCAATTTGTCCTGGCCCAGATGCAGCAAAACAGTCCCAAACCATGATACTGCACCACCATGTTTCACAGATGGGATATGTTTCTTATGCTGGAATGCAGTGTTTTCTTTCTCCAAACATAGCGCTTCTCATTTAAACCAAAATGTTCTATTTTGGTCTCATCCATCCACAAAACATTTCTCCAGTATCCCTCTGGCTTGTGCACATGGTCTTTAGCAAACTGCAGATGGGCAACAATGTTCTTTTTGGAGAGCAGTGGCTTTCTTCTTGCGACTCTGCCATGCAAACCATGGTTGTTCTGTGTTCTCCTGATGATGGGCTCATAAACATTTAATATTAGCCAATGTGAGAAAGGCCTTTAGTTACTTAGAAGTTAGCCTGCAGTCCTTTGAAACCTAGTGGACTTTTAAATGTATTGCTTTTAGAGTGTTCTTTGTTAGAAGAACAGCTAATCCTAGAAATTCACAAACTTTTGCTGCTCATAGATATGTAATATTGGATCATTTTCCTGAATAAATAGATGACAAAGTATATATTTTCATCTCATTTGTTCGATTGGGTTCTCTTTGTCAACTTTCAGGACTTGCATGAAAATCTGATGATTTTTTTGGGTTATATTTATTCTAAGCGTGACCATACTGGCCATTTTGCCCAGGACCCGTCCTTGTCAGGATTTGTTTTGGCTTTGTTTTCTTGTTTTCATACTTGCTGAATGTAATGATCGAAAAGTAGTTTGACCAGTAACATGCAGGCATTGTACATAATGGACCAATCATGGTGTGTGTGAGAAGGTGGGCTCTACGGTCAAAGCGATGCAATTATGCGTACATAGGATGTGTGTTCGACTTAAAAGCAGCGCGGCTCAGATTGATCAGTGTTTGACATCAAAGTACCTCGAGAGCATTTTGAAAGCATAAGGAACCGTCTGTATGGTATTTTGATGTCATACACCGATCGGTCTGCACACGCAAACATGGCACGTATGGTCACCCTAATTTATGCAGAAATATAGAAAATTCTAAAGGGTTCACAAACTTTCAAGCAGCACTGCATTTTATGCATTCTGAATAAAATCTTAGTGGTGTCTTGGATGCTTGTTAGGCGTTTTTATTCTTATCCCTAGAAATGGTTTGGATCCCTTCTTCTATGTAAGTCTATGATATTTTTTTCATTTGTTTCCTATCAGGTATAAATCTTAAATGTAACCACAATAGAATCACATCTCTCTACAAAAAGCCATACAATTTGAGGTATTATTTATTGGTGTGGAGTTGAGTGCCAAAGTTTAGAATTAAGGATTTTTTTTCATATGAGCAATTGTAATATGTTTGTTTTAGTAAGCACCACTAATAATTACTTTTTAAAATGTTAAAATTTGTTCATAAAATATTTTAGCAACAATTTTGACTGATTGCTCAGATTGTGGAAAATGATTTATAGAAAACACACATACCTATCACTTTGTCTTTCTTCCCATTCCTTATTGAAGTGCACAGTAGACTTTTGATTTGACAGTTTGAGGATTGTAGATTTTCACCCTTTTAAAAAGAAATGCAATGAAGAGATGGTCAAATAAAATCAGTTTAAAGCAGCTTTGGGAAAAGGGGCAGTTCATAGCACAAAATGGGGGAGGTGAATGTCTTGAATGAATAAAAGCTCTGTGAAATCCCAGAAACATCGGGATCCCAGAGTGGGATTACTCTATGCCAATCCCACAATCTATCCCCTATCGATAAGTACTCTATCCCCTGAGTACTTACTGTCCATGGAAATCGCTGGTCTTTGGTGACATCTGCAATGTTCAGTGGCTCCATAGTGTTCTTGACATACTGGGCATACATATAGTTAATCTTGTTGACATCACATGTTCTGTAAAAGACAGGGAAAAAAGTTTAAGTACTCTTGCTATTAACTTCACTACATGTAATTAAAATGTATCTCATTTGATGTGCAGCGTTGCTAATAAAATGATGATAATAAACAATGTGGCAAAAGGTTTTGGAAATAGAAACCATGTTAAAGGAATAGTCCACCCAAAATATGATTTCTGTCTCAGTTTACTTATTTGAATGTTTTTCCCCCTATGGCTATGACATGAGTATGAGTTGATATACCGATAAGGTCATTATACTATAAAAAATATTGTAAGTTTTAAACCTCACAATTTTACACCTCGTACAAAGAGAGCATTTGTTAAACCCAAGCTGCCAAAGTTACAAATTTTCCATTTCCTCCATATTTTGAGGTCACACCGTATAGTAGATATTTGCATCTGACCACCTCCACAACAACACTGTAAAAAGTAATCACTGAATCTACTTAAGAAAAGCGAGGAAACATTACTGATTTTTACAAATTTGTTGAATTTACACTGTGTTATGTGAACTTTCAGGTTGGATGCAATAGTTAAACTAAACAACTTAGGTAAACAGTACTTAAGAGCATCTAGTTTGTTGGATTAAATCCCACTATGTGCCCTAATAACTTTAGTCCAGTAGGTGGCGGAAGTGCACCAATAGGTGGCGGAAGGTTGGTTTAAACAAAACATCACCAGAAGAAGACAACGAACTGAACTTCAGAGTCAGATCGTGTTTGAAATGTGGCCGCAAAATTAGGCAAGTTTTTGATGATCTACTTATAAACTATATTGTCACATTGTGTGCGCTATCGTTTTTGAGGAAAAGAAAAGACAGATTTTATTAGTTTTTACTAAAGAGCATTACTGTAACCGTCAGTTAGCATACTAGCTAGCCAGTGGCTTACAAGCACCAATCGTCCTCTTTACTGCTAGTTATAACATGAAAAAAAAAAGTGAGTAAGCATAATAAAGTATGTTGAGCAATACAGTACAACTTAATGAAATTTATCATGTCTTATGTAATCCGCTTTTCAGCATTTAATGTTTGAACAACTGTCATGAAACACTTACTCATCCCCACCACTGTTTAAAGGTTATTTTCAGAAAAAAGTATTTTTTGAGTAGAAACTTTTTAAAATAGTTTTTAAATGTGCGTCAATGCACGGCACTAATTATAACCATTTTCTTGTCGTATTCTGTGTGCTCTTTTTTTGGGGGACTCTTGCAGTGGAAGTGGAAGTTCTACTTGTTTGTTGAGTGAAAAGATAGCTCAACTGCTGAAAAACTTATTAAAGTATGGAAGCTATGGAATATGAAAATTCTCAAATTCCATGTTTCCACATAGTATATGATTATTCACATAGGTGTGCTTAATGAAAATCATACTTTGCAGTTTTGTGAAACCCTGCACAGAATAAGTAGATATTCATTATACAGTGGTGTGAAAAATTGTTGGCCCTCTTCCTGGTTTTTTTTTTTTAAATTGTTTGCATATTTGGCACATTTAAAAGAGTCAGATCATTAAACAAATTTTAATATTACTCAAAGATAATGCCAGTAAATAAAAAAATGCAGTTTTTAAATGATTATTTAATTTATTAAGGGAAAAAATAGGTACAAACCTGCCTGGCACGACATGAAAAAGTAATTGCCCCTAAATCAAATAACCACCCTTGGCAGCAACAACTGCAATCAAGCATTTGCAATAACTGGCAATGAGTCTTTCACATCGCTGTGGAGGATTTTTGGCCCACTCTTCTTTGCAGAATGGTTTTAATTTAGCCACATTGGATGGTTTTCGAGCATGAATGGACTGTTTTAAGCATCTCAATCGGATTTAAGTCCATACTTTGACTTAGCCACTCCAAAACCTTCTTTTTGTTTTTCTTGAGCCATTCAGAGATGGATTTGCTGGTGTGTTTGTGATCATTGTCCTGCTACATAACCCAAGTGCGCTTGATCTTGAGGTCACAAACTCATGGCCGGACATTCTCCTTCAGGATTTTCTGATAAAGTGCAGAATTCATGGTTCCGTCAATTATGGCAAGTTGTCCAGGTCCTGAAGCTGCAAAGCAGCCCCAGACCATCACACTACCACCACCCCTATTTTTTACTGTTGGTATGATGTTCTTTTTATGTAATGTTGTGTTGGTTTTACGCCAGATGTAACTGGACACACACCTTCCAAAAAGTTAAATTTTTGTCTCGTCAGTCCACAGAATATTTTCCCAAAATTCTTGGGGATAATCAAGATATTTTTTGGCAAATGAAAGATGAGCCTTTGTGTTCTTTTTGGTCAGCAGTGGCTTTTGCCTTGTAACTCTCCCGTGGATGCTGTTTTTGCCCAGTCTCTTTCTTATTGTTGAATCATGAACACTGACCTTAATTGAGGCAAGTGAGGCCTGCAGTTCTTTTATGACCTCTTGGATGAGTTGTCGTTGTGCTCTTGGATTAATTTTGGTTGGCCAGCAACTCCTGGGAAGGTTTCACCATTGTTCCAAGTTTTCTCAAATTGTGGATAATGGCTCTGACCATGGTTTGCTGGAGTCCCAAAGCCTTATAAATGGCTTTATAATCCTTTCCAGACTGATAAATGTCAGCTATTTTGTTTCTCATCTGTTTTTGAATTTCTTTAGATCGCGGCATAATTTGTTGCTATTTAAGCATGCTTCACTTTTTCAGACCGGTTCTATTTAAGTGATTTCTTGATTCAACAGGTCTGGCATAATCAGGCCTGGGTGTGGCTAGTGAAAATTAACTAAACTTTCTAAAATAATGGGGTTAATTGCAGTTCTTTCATGATTTAAAAGGAGGGGGCAATTAATTTTTCACGTAGGGCCACGTATGTTTGGACAGCTTTTTTTTTTTCCCCTTAAGACATGCATCATGCATTTAAAAACTGCATGTTTTGTTCACTTGTTATCTTTTACTAATATTTCAATTAGTTTTATCTGAAACATTAAAGTGTGACAAACGTGCAAAAAAAAAAAAGAAATCAGGAAGTGGGCCAACACTTTTTCACACCACTGTATTTTCTTATGCTGAATGCTTGTGCTTTGAGTGATATTAAATATGAGTTTATTTTAATAATTGTACAGACATCTGACATTAATAGGCGATGAACAGCAGTTCTCCATGGCCTTCCACGCTTCCTTGAAAAGGACCTTACTGATTTTTCAAGACATGTTTTGTAAGTAATTTTGTTTGTTATATTTGGTTATTTAGTGTAATGCAGACAATTTTTGAGACATGGCAAGAAAAAAATCAGGACACGGAAACAATATAAGATAGAAAGGAATAAAAAAAGTGAAGAAAAAAAAACTTCCAAGGAAAAAAGGAAAGGGAATGTATAATAAAAGAACAGCGTTGGAAAGAAGAGAAAAAAATACTTAAGGTTTATTTCCTCAAACTTTAAATCTGTCATTCATTACTCACCCTCGTGTCGTTCCACACCTATAAAACCTTTGTTAATTTTCGGAACACAATATATATTTCGGATGAATCCAAGAGCTTTCTGCATAGAACAGCAACACAACTACCCACGTTCAAGTACACGAAAGGAAAGAAATGCACATCGTTCACGAGAGTACACGACGCATGCGGTGCTTCTGCGACCGGGGCCACGGGAGGGCCGGCGTCCTGACGTAAAGAAAACCCAACGCATTGCACTGTGCCTTTTTTACAAGCCTTCCAATGTCCTCAAAAATGTCTTAAGTTTGGTTTCTAAGATGAATGCAAGGTCTTACTGTTTTGGAACGCATGAAGAAATTAATGAATTTTCATTTTTGAGTGAACCCTTTTTAAATAAGAGTAAGAAAAATAATGTGAAGAAGGAAATTAGGTAACAAGGAGTCTGACAATCTAGATGAAGGAAGAGTAAAGGAAACAACAAAAAGAGGAAAGAAGTCAGAAAGGAAGAACAGAAAAAATAAAGGTAAGTAAGTGAAAGAAATATAAAAAAAGGAGGTTTGAAAGAAATAAACAAATCAGATAAGCAAGAGAACAAAAACAAAAAGTCTAATATATGAGTGATAGAGACGTAAAAACCACTCGTTTAAGACATGGCCTATGAAGGTGCTCTCTTGATCATGGTTTTGTGGTCAGTCTCTAGAAATCACACAAAAGAGAATATATATGTCAGTATTGAACCAAAATGCTGTTGTTGTTTTTTTTTTTTTTTTTGTTTCCACTTTTCAATGTCAAACCATCAGTTTCAGAATAGGTTATTGTATAGCTGGCATACTGTTCAGTTTGTCTTGTCTTTTTTGTACAACAGATTGAATGTCCTTTTTTTTATTTTTATCTTGGTATCGACTGCTGTGCTCAGTTTCAAAGGCCTTTATATCTAACCAATACACAGATATTTCATTTTGTTTGCTAATGTTTAACCTGAATATGTACTCTTAAAATGTAGTTACTTATTTTTGTCATATTGTATTCTTGTTTCTATGACTATGATGAAGAAGAGATGTCAGTCGGCCTATTGAGTGTGATCCCTGATCTGAGGACTCTAGAGCCATACCTAACTCACTGCTTTTAATGCCATGTCTACTGCAATCATTTTTGAAAGTACAATTGTATTGGATGATCTGGAAAATCTTCCCCAAGATATGCTTGCTCTTTGGACTTGAATTTATGCTATGAAATTATATTATCCTCCAGTACTGAAGTACACCTTTGATTTCATTCAATGGCTGAAACTAGAATGCAATCTCTGAAAAAAATCTTCTGATGTAGAAAGATGTAATTGTGGCGTGATGGAGCATTTTTCAGCGTAATTGTTCATGATTGATCATTATTGATTTCGAAAATGGTAAATCTAGATTTACAAGCTGTCATAAAAGGAATGTTGATGTTTGTTTTTTTCTCTATTTATTTCCTGAGTGCACTATGTGCAATTTTTCTTACAGTGTTAAATTTTTGATTTGATAGCATGCCTAAAAAGTAATGACTTCAAGTAACATTGTTTTAAACAAATAAATGCCCTATTGTTATGCTAACAATAGGTTTTCTGGTAGCCTATACATTGACCAATTACCTATACAAGTAAAGAAGGTTTTAGTAACATCACAAATTTAACTACTTGCTTTGAGACTTTGAGGCAATCAGTTTACCCCAGTTTTCCAAGTGAAGTTTCAACTATTTTCTTTTACAATGAACACTCCACACCCTACCTTTATTTATATTTTTTTTAGGGCTGTGTATCACCTGCAAAGTCACGATACGATACGTATCATGATACATGACTGCACTGATTTTCACCTCAGCAGAATTTAGAAAAAACAGCCGTTTATTAAACACTGCTTACTATAGTGCCATTTCTAACTATTGGCAGAACAGGCAGTTGACCTCTGCATTATGAAGGCCCTCCATAACTGTACCACAGTACAATAAAGGTAATGCCATATGTTTCATGTTTATTACATTGTGAACATCCCCACCAGGTACAATATTCATAGTGTTTTGCATCTTGTTTTTAAGCCCAATAATATGTACTTGTTCCTAATAATTTATATGAATGTCCTCATTCTAATCTGTTGGTAAACATAATTTACATTGCTGGTAGGTTATCATTGCACAAATTAACACACTCTCTATGTTTAAAAAAATAAAATAAAAATTAGAGGAGTTCTAAACTAACGTGCTGTCTTCGCTGTATCTAACGCACACACGCTCAAGGCTGATTTATGGCTGATTTACACTCGAGCGTCAGCAAGTTCGCTTTGAGTGCGAGCGACGTCGTTTCGCATGGCAGTGTGCACAACATTTTTTGTAACTTTCCGCGCAGCTCCGCTTCCGAAGATGCACGAGTTCAAAGCGACTCTAGCCGAACATGCACGTTGTGTTCCTCTGCGGCCAGATTATTAACAGATGCTCTATTCATTCTTTTTTAGAAACTTCGCACTTTTCTACTTGATTTTAAATGTTGTAAAATTTTAAACAAATTAAGTGTGATCCACTGGTGCACACGTGCCACAATATCGATACAGAGTCAGCTGTATCGATACTCGTATCGTCAAATCTCTGTGACGATACATCGTCGTATCGATATTTTGAACACAGCACTAGTGTTTACTGACAAGACTTAAGGTTTCATCAAAACACATTTGTGAAAGAAGACCAGAAATAGGCTGGGAAATTATTCTTACCAATACCCAGGAATAATTAGGTTTCCAGCAGGGAACCTAAGCCACATACTTTCTTAAGCTTGGCCCACTAGTCAATAACTCAAAGAAAATGCCCTTAGATCAAATACCACAATGTCTTTTTAATAAGAACAATAAAAGTACTTGATTTACAAATCAAAAAGAAATATATGGAAATTGGCATGTAAGTATAAGGCTAATGTGGTGGAAAAAATAAAAACACAGGGGGGAAAAGTGCCTAGCATATCTCAATTTCAAGGCTATGTTCTAGAAATGTCATATTACAATAATCCATTTTCAAGTAACTGTAGCCAGTGTTGGGCAAGTTACTCTGAAAATTTAATCAAATTACTGATTACTCCTTTTAAAACTAATCACGTTACTGTTCTGATTACTTCATTTCAAAAGTAATTAGTAACATTACTAGTTACGTTACTTTTTTCTCCATGAATTTTATGAATCCCGCATACATTCTCCTGATACATATTTATGTTTATTAAAGCATCAACATTCACAGAACACTGTTATTTGTAACTAAAGCAAGCAACTGTCGTCACTTGGACCTTTTGTCCCCCCCCCCCCCCCCATGTGTTTCAGTTTCTGTTCTGCCTTATTTGGTCATGTTCCTGTCCTTGTTTAGTTTGATTATGTTCCATTGATCCACCTGTGTTTTCCCAATCATCCCCTGTATTTAAGTCCCAGCCTGTGCAGTCTGTCTCTGTCAGGTCTACTCGTTCTCTACGTGTTTTGGCTCAAGCTCCTGTTGTGGATTATCTCCTGTGTTTCGTGATTAAAGACTGTTAAACGTTTCCTCGTGCCTCCAGCGTGTTCCCTCAACAGCGTAACGTGACAGAAGACCTGACCAAAAACAGTTACCTCCGTGTTTTCCCCTCCGTTTGTTTTCTCGTTTTTCCCAGTATCTTTTTTTCCCGTTGTGTTCGTTGTTTGTTTCCATGGAGCCTTTCTTTCTTTTCTTTCGCCCCGAAGAACCTCCTCTTTCCCCCCCCTGGGCCCCCCCCTTGGGAGCAAAGGGTTGGGGACAAAGCTCTCGAGGCCATACTAGACTTGTTTCCAGCTGCTTCAGCACCACCAGCTACCCTGACGACCCGGTCGGTGTTCTACGAATGCCGGCTAAATCTAGGTGCAGAAACAGCCATCGCCCGAAGATGGTCCTCGAGAGGATTTCGCCGCGTTTGTGGAGTGGATTCTGGCGATAACGGGGTCAGTTCCACTCCCGACCCAGAGCCCAGCCCACCATCTCCACGCTGTGCGGAGCTAAAGCCTGAGCCCACCGTTGACGGAGTGCCATTTCCCGCCACGATCAGCGAGCCAGCGCAAAGCCGAGCGACTGAGCAGAGGACCGCCCCGGACGTAGAGCTGAATCCGTCAGACCAGGTGCGAGAGCCGGCGACAATGCCAACCACGAGGAAAGCCGCGGACGGTGAGAGCGCGGAGTGGAGCTCCGCCCACTGCACTGTGGCTGAGGGTGAGCTGAGTATGGCGCTGTGAATGTGCCACACCGAAGAGGAGAGGGCTCCAATCCCCGAATCCAGTCCAGAGTGCCCTCCAGTTCCCACTCCTAGAAAGCACCCTCCAGTGCCCGCTCCTAGAAAGCGCCCCCAAGTGTCCTATCCTCCAGAGCGCCATCCTGTTCCCGTGTTCAGCCTAGAGGGGGCTCCTGATCCAGAGTTCAGCCCTGAATGCCCGGAGGCTCACAAATGCCCGCCCTGCCACCCACTCCTGCCTCCTCCTCCGTTGTCGTCTGGCAGCCCCTCTGCTTGCCCTCAGCCCACCATCATTACAGTGCAAGCTCCGTGGGTCTGCCATCCTCCAGCATCACCATAGCTGGAGAATCCCTCACCTCAGTCTCCAGCCTCCGAGGCCCGGACTCCACCTCGGCTCCTAGTTCCCACTCGCCTCCACCGTCACCCCACCCCGTCCGATCCACCATCTCCACCGGCTCCCATCTCCCCCGCTTCGGCTTGGTCGTCGTCGACCCGCCATCGCCTCCGGACCGCTCCTCCAGTGCACCTCATCGCTCCTCCCACCTGGCGGTGCCTCCATTAGGCTCCTTCCTCCGCCAGCTCCCCTTGTCCTCATTCAACCCCCCCCCCTCCCCCGCTCGTCTCCACCGTTGATCTCCGATCTCCGCCTCGGTCGCCAGAGCCCTCGGCTCCACCCTGGCCCCACGGATCCTCGGCATCCCCCTGGCTCGTTGGCTCTCCGTCTCTGCCTCGGGCTCCTCCACCATCTGCTCCGCCGCCGTTGGTAGGCCCCCTGGAGTCGGCCCCATTCCTCCTCCATGGCTCCTCCCTCCATCGGTTCCACCGTGGGTCGCCATCATGGCTGTGGCCTGGGTCCTGCTTGGCTCCGGGCCCCTCTGTCTCCTCCCTCCTTCGTCGCCTCCCTGGTCTATGTCTGTTGGCCCCCTCCCGGGTGTCCGTCCTCCCCCTGAGCCTCCTCCCTAGCTCCCACCTATGCCTCCCTCTGTTGTTGCCTATGGTGCGAGGACGCATCTTCCGGGAGGGGGCGAAATGTCAGGATTGGACCTGTTTTGTCATGCGTTTCAGTTCCTGTTTTGCCTTATTTGGTCACATTCCTGTCCTCGTTTAGTTTGATTATGTTCCATTGATGTCACCTGTGTTCCCCAATCATCCCCTGTATAAAAGTCCTAGACTGTTCAGTTTGTTTGTCAGGTCTACTCATTCCTCATCGTGTTTTGGCTCAAGCTCCCATTGTCGATGTTATCTCCTGTTTGCTTGATTCAAGACTGTTAAACTTTTCCTCGTGACTTCACATGTTCCCTCAACACAACATGGTAAGCATGACAGCTGCTGCGCGCATGGGTTTGGCATGGCATAACGCCGCAAGATCTGCATTTATAATCTCTAAAAACAGCTCGTTCATGTCAACTCACAAATCTCTGTTATGACCCAATATATAATTCATATATGAATCTTTCATAATTTCTCACAATTCGTGTGTTAGGAATTGATTTGTTGCACGCAAATTTTCAGCACTTCTTGCTCAAAACCCTGCATATGCTTGCGCCTGTTAATCGTTTTAATTTTATATTAGTTGTTATTGTTGCTTTGTGCAATAGATGAATAACAATATATTTGTTATAGATATTTTATGTTTGCGGGGAGCCTGTATCATTATTCTCCCACGATCCCGCACACACAAACGAGTGTCTATCTTGCCGCCGTGCTGCTGTTGCGTCGGTCCTCGCGGGAGCAGTCTCCAATCCATGGCAGTGGACTCGACAGTGCGTGTGGCTACTTCTTTTTTTTACAATCTCTAGATACAAAACACTGCATCTGTCCGCATGAACACAGCAGTAAGTATAGAGACCTCTTCTGTAACTCTAACTCTTAATTACTATTTTGAAAATTATAACACGTTAAATTACTCCATTACTAAAAAAGTAATCAAATCACAGTAACGCGTTACTAATAAATGCTTACTGCCCAACACTGGCTGAGCTATTACATTATGTTTTATGTCTTGCACAGATGAATGGAGTTTTACATACAGACAACTACAACCTGATGTCTGTTGGACAAAGCTGGTTTCGGTTTTTACCCAGGTAAGTTTGCGTTTAGTTTGAGCAAACTCTGAGATTTTGGGCTCAAGAAGGTGGGTTGGTTTTGAGTGGGTTTCGTCGCCATGGTAACTTACGCTACACAGCTACCCAGATCCGGAGCAGGTTTTATTCTGGGTTAGAGATCACAAACCCGAATTGGACCAATCAGCTGTGAGCAAAATGACAAATATCTAATGCAATAAAGCCACTCACCCTGTATCTCTTGCTTCAAATTAAAGCAGTTTTGAGTTAAAGATTTTTGTACAAACAAAATGCCCTTATTTTTGCGCGAAATATTTATTTTTTAGAATATAATTATAAATTCATATTCAAATAATTATTAAATGAACTGCAATTACTATAATTTTTTTCATTTAAATTATATTTAAAATTATACTATAAATAAGTTCTATAGTAAAGCTTAAAATACTAAACGTGTGTTTTTTAAAGGTCCTTTGGCCTACTACATAACCAGTCATAACCTTATTCAACACTGTACTGTTTTCACTACACAACAAAAATATTATTGTTTGCAGGTCATTGTAGTAAGCTACAGATAAGAGTTGTATTTATATAAAGAACTATATAACAGGTAATGTAAGTTTCCAAGTTCAAACACTTAAGATCGATCAATAGCAATGGCCCCTAGACTTCACTTCAATACCTACGACAACAATACTGATGAAATCCCTCCAGTTTGATAAAAACAAAAATCCCCTTCACAGCAACGGGCCATTGTTATATTACATTTGTGAGCAACTTGTAGAGACGTGTGATGGCAGTGACGGGGGCAAGCTGAGATGGTTATGAAACCCCAAGACTACCTTTTCTGAGAATTTTAGCAGATGGTTTGGTGTTGCACAGCATAGACGACAAGGTTAGCAATCCAATAGTTTTAACGTTGGAGAAAAACTGGTTAGTTTTTTAGTCTTTTTATGCACGCTATTTTCATCTTCCGGGTTTAAAATCTACATTGTGTTGACATCACAATTTTGATGACGTGCGTGTTGATTTGCTATGCCAGACGTTTCAGACTGTGAGATGACATTGCGCACAATAACTGAGAGAAACGTTCATGGATTGAAGAAGTGTGTTTGTTTTTGCATTGTAATAAGAGTTTGGCACAGACGTGATTCATTCACTTGGTGAGCATAACCGGTTTTACAGCTCTGTGAAACAACCCGTCAAAAGGCTTATATAAACGCCACAGAATAAGCCTTAAAAGTTCTTAGAGGTGCAACGCGCTGTTTTCGTTCATATGTTTTCGATGCAGATTGCAAATGGCTGTGCATTTATTTGTGTTTTGAACTCAATGGGAGCTAAATGAAACTGTCTGAAACCGAAGTTGTCTGTCTCTTCTCCCTCCCCCCATAGAATGGACGTAGTGTCCCCTTGACGGTCACTCCGTAGTTTCAGAAGAGCCTTTCGGAAGCCTAAGAGTGTCACTCCCTGATATCGAAAATGGGCAAAAAGGCGACGTGGGTGAAAGCTGAGGCTCTAGTTTTCTGTAAACTACGCCCCGTCTACTTGTGACAGCCGTGCTGCCGTGCAAATAACAAAACCCCATATACTTCGTTTTTGTCGCATAGTTTATGATCATTTTGGGACATATATGACCACTTACATGTTATAAGAGCTTTGAGAAAAGCCCAGGAGAAACCAGCAGAACAAGTAGCATCTGTTTAGCCGTCTTTGACTTGTTTTAGATCGCTCAAACTTAAGTTACAACGTGCTCGCATTTTTTTCATCCGTTCGCAATATTACTGTGCCAGCCTGGATTGTACTGTATTTTCTAACCTTTTTTTTACTGTCCATTAAAGTCTGCCACATTTAAATTACGGTGTAACTTGTGTGCTTTCATACATCTGTTGGCACTTCATTAGACAAACAAATTAGTTAGATCGCGATCTAACAAACTGCTCCATCTAAAAAAGCACTGTAAACAAGCAAAGACTAAGCTAATACAACATAATTAATCGAATAAATCTTTAAATTTTTTTTTCTTTTATAATGCAATGCCAGCTCTCAGTCAGGGGCTGCCCACTTCTGCACGTTGAGAGTCCGCGCCATGACGGCGTATCACGATAAAATCATACTGGTCGCAATTAAATCGTTTCCTACCTTTTCTTGATAAACTGATAAAAAACTTTGCAATGAACGCATAGATATGTTTCATTCAATCCATGCGCATCGCATCATTCTGAGCATTTATTCCTGCGGGCTTTCCACATCACTCCACAAGTCTTTCTTTATGTAAGCTATTTTCATTCAGTTCGATGTAAAAACAATAGGCTAAGTATGTCTTGCTTCCTTTAATGTTAGCGAACATTGCAAATAAATTTGTTGCAAAACGGTATCCACTCACGTTTATTTTTTTGTCTGGTTGTTACGGTCAGAATTTTTTTTTTTATTACATTACTATATGTTATAGCCTAGCCAATGTTCACTAGATTTTATATAGATGTTACTATAATGATTCTGTAAATTGTGATCAGCACCCAAATATTGTATATTATAATGTGGAAGTTGCTGCCTTTTGCCTTGGCGTGACATCTCAATTTTTGCAGACAGTGCAAAGGCAGAGTACCTACAATAACTTAAAAATAGCGGTAAAAATCAATTTTGAGATCATTTTAATTAAACATCTAATTGCCAGATTTCCAGTGGCCTACCCATAAAGTATTTTTGGGACAAATACAAATCGTTAAGCCATTTTTTCAATTTTCACATTCTAGCCGAGTGTCACACTCTGGAGCAAGAGCGCCAGTCCAGCTGTGGCACTCCAGTGGGCCACTTATTATTATATTATGCAAAACTTTAACGCTTACTATAATTTAAATGAAAGATGAGTGATAAAAAATGTATAACTCAGTAAGGATCCCCCCCCCCACGTTTTTCATGAAGGGCCAATTACGAATAGACCAAAGCCCTTTTGACGGCTGTAAAAAAAATTCCTGCTGTACGAAGTTCCCCTAGCGAACTTTATTGTGGGATCGCAAGTGGATGTGAGCGGAGGGATCTGTAGACGGCTCGCCTTTCTCTTCTTCAACCCGTAGAGTCCGTGTTCTCTCTCAGTGTTTCGGAAGCCCGCGCTGCGGTTTCTCACCCCACCCCCCCCCCACCCCCCAAGAGAGAGAGCCAGACGCTTCATCCATCTTCCTGTGTGATGAGTGTTGAGACAGAGGAGACTGTGGACGCGCCACCACAGTCCCTCGCGTATGAGTGGGGTGATTCGGGCAGTAGCCATAAATAAAATATCGTTTGCCACCGAGAACCGGACCTCTTCCTAAAAATTTAATTTATGGGTGTGATTCGTCGCAGTGGCCAAATAAAATATTGTTGTGGCCCGCGAGAACAGGACGGTTTTTCTGAATCTAGATCACAGCCTTCATGACGGGGGCCTTCTGTTTTTCCCCGATCTCCATTCTGAGGTGTCAAGATCGTGGGAGAACCGTACTCATCCCGTATTTACATCCCAAATTATTCAAAAGAACATCGTAGGGCTGAATTATAAGGGATATGGGGCGATGCCAGTGGTGGAGCAGACGTTTGCGAGCTATCTCTCCCCATCCTCATCATCGTCCCTGAAGGCCCCGAAGCTTCTCACCAGGCCCGTTAGGCTTACATCGAGTCTGGTTGGGAAAGTTTATACGGCGGTAGGTCAGGCTGGCGATTGTTTGCACACCATGGCGGTGTTACAATCATACCAGGCTGACCTGCTCAGGGGTATGGCTGTTGAGCGGCAGCAGCCCAAGCCATCAATCATATCGGCAGTCTCAAAAACAGAGCTTTGCAACCCTCACCCCTCCACAGAAAGATTGGGGGTCGGGGCGACGCTCTCAGTCGGGGTCTTCTAGACTGAAAACGGATCTGCGGACCGTTATTTTTGTCTAAGAGGACCTCGGCTAAATGGTCCTACCATTGTCAGGTCCCTGAGGGCAGCCCCACCTGGGGAGGAAAGGATAACACCTCAGTATACGGTGCCCAATCCTCCTCAGTGCCCTCACGGAGGTTCATTGATACCCCTGCCACCCTCGGTGCTTCAGGGCTCAGTGAGCTCCGACGAGCGAAAATCCCAGCTGTCGCCCGGCAACGGTACGGCACGGGAGAACTCGCCCCCTCAAGTAAGGGTGCTACAGCAGTCAGGTCGGTTGTTCCTTCAGTGCCCTCACGGAGGTTCATTGATACCCCTGCCACCTCGGTGCTTCAGGGCTCAGTGAGCTCCGATGAGCGAAATTCCCAGCTGTCGCCCGGCAACGGTACGGCATGGGAGAGCTCGCCCCCTCAAGTGAAGAGGCTACAGCAGTCAGGTCGGTTGTTCCCTGCCGGTCATCTGCTTCAGGGCACCGAACTGGCTCCTCTAATAAAACCAGAGACCAGCCTCGAGAGGCTGGTTCCCTTAGTAGATTTTCTGGCAGCGTGGGAACTTCTGCCAAATATATCAAAATGGGTCCTGCAGGTTGTAGAGAAGGTTACAGAATCCAGTTCGGTTCTCGTCCGCCTCGTTTCAACGGGGTCATCCCCACACTAGTGGGCCCCGAGCAGGCTCTGGTAATGGAACAAGAAGTAGATACTCTCTTGAGGAAGGGGGCCATAGAACGTGTTCCTCCTCTCTCTCTCTCGAGAGAGAGCGTCCGGGTTTTACAGTTGTTACTTCATCGTTCCGTCTTCTGAACCGCGCTATCAAACGGCTTCGGTTCAAGATGCTCACTATCAAGCAGATAATATCTCAAATCCAGTCCGAGGGTGTGCTTTCGGGGGCGAAGCATACCAATATAGAGTTCTTCCCTTTGGACTGTCACTCTCACCCCACACTTTCACAAAGAGTGTGGACGCAGCTCTGGCTCCTTTGCGACTCCAGGGCATCCGCATACTCATTTACATCGACGATTGGTTGATTTTAGCTGGTTCAGAGCAGATAGCGGTTTGGCATTGAGATGTTGTTCTCGCTCACATGAGAGAGCTGGTGTTAAGACTAAACGCCAAGAAGAGTGTACTTTCTCCACTACAGAGAACCACTTATTTAGGCGTGGTGTGGGATTCTACCACGATGCAGGCACGTTTGTCTCCTGCTCGTATCGAGTCAATCCTCACAACAAGAGAGTAAGAGAAGGCCAGTCACTCACAGTCAAACAGTTGAGAGCTTTTTTTTCCCTTTTGGCCCTCTGTACATGAGACCCGTGCAGTGGGGCTCCCCCCTTTCCTCTCTTCCTCCCCTCCTGTCTAGCCCGCTGGCGCCTGTGCGTCAGTCGCCGCTGACACCGGGGGAAAAAGTGGGGTGCTGCTGGCTCCGCCATGGATCAAGGTCACGCGCGCTGCTTACGTGCCTTGGACATGGAAGTAACGTTTTCCTCCTATTCAAGGCCCTGTGGTAGGGCTCCGTTGTCCTCGTGTAACTCTAACGACAATGCCTGTCTCTCACGGCATTGGGGGCGGTCCAGAGTGGCCCCCTCTTCCCAGGGTCTGTGTGAAGGCCATCATCTTTTTTGGCACATCAACTGCCTGGAGATGCTGTCCGTGTTTCGAGCTCTGACACACTTCCTTCTAGACCTAAGGGGAAATCATGTGCTTGTCCGCACAGACAACACATCGGTGGTTTCCTACATCAATCGGCAGGGGGGGTCTGCGTTCGTGCCCCTTGTACAAGCTGGTGCGCCAGATCTTTCTGTGGGCTCAGGGGAAGCTCCTCTATCTAAGAGCAGTTTATATCCCTGGGTAACTAAATCAGGGGGGAGGGAATTTGGCCATTGCGAATGGATCTAGTGCTTCACAGGAAACGACAACCTGCCCCGCCTTGTCTCCCTCACGCAATCAGCTCCACTGGTGCTGGATGCCAGGTACAAGAGGTTGCGGCGCGGCTTCGTCTTTGGTAACTTTTTTCTTTTTTCCCCCGATCTCTCTGCTCCCGGGAGTTCTGGAGAGGGTATGCTGGGATGGGGTCTGTCTGTTGCTAGTAGCCCCATTCTGGTCGGCCCGAGTTTGGTTCTCGGACTTGGTGTCCCTCCTCTACGGCTCTCCGCTGGAGATTCCGATCAGGAGGGGCCTCCTCCATCATGCGGGGGGTGGCACCATTCTTCACCCCCGCCCGGAATTATGGAAGCTGTGCCCATGACCCCTGAGGGGGCACAGCTCCTAGCCTCTGTTCCTCTCACTGACTCCCGCCACTAAGGAAACAGTACGCCTTAAAGTGAAGCTTTCACTTCATGGTTGCGGACAGCGACTGCAAGACATGTCCACTCCCAATTGGTACAGTTCTTGAGTTTTTCTGCAGGAGCGACGTCTCCGCAGGGTTATCTCCCATCCACTCTGAAGGTATACTGGCGCCGTAGCTGCTTACCACGCCTTCTGGGTGGTCAATCACTGGAAGACACCCACTTATTCACTCGTTCCCCCTCCATGGCAACCCTGAGGCCGAGGCCAGTACAAGCGCACAAGTGCTCCCCTCATGGGACCTGCTGTGGGTTCTGCGGCTTATGGCTGGCCCCCTTTTAAACCCAGTAGAGAAGTTTTCAGTCAAGTTGCTCACAAGCTCCAAGACTAGCTTTTAACCCTCGGAATGTCGACTAACGCGGATACGCTTTTTGAGGCATCTTCTCCTGATCACACCGAAAAGAGCTTAAATTACACTTTCAGTTTTGATCTTACAGATAAGAGCAAAACATCAATCGAATCTGTAAATGGTCTACTTTTATATGTATACACTCATAATAACAACAAAACATTGCGCTTTTGTAAAATAAAGAAAACAAAGCAGGGTGTGCTGTCTGCCGCCTTGGTCTGCGTGATCTTCATTTAGAAACGCGTCACTAAAATGAACTGAAACTCAACGAATACTCGACACAAAGACGTGAGAGATATATCCATAGAAAGCTTGACATTTCTACTATTAAACTAAGCAAGTCTTATCGAAAGCAAATATTCTGTGATGAAGTAATCCATATGAAACCAACGCGATGTGCAGTCTTTCACGTCTTCCTTCATTATCTCTAATGTGACCACGGCCACGCGCTGAGCGCTATTGATATTATAATAATCCACGTGAAGCGCGCCGTGTGTAAACGCCCACATCACAGCAAAAGCAGCAAGACCTCAAGCTTTACTGCTCGCGTCGCGCTGAGAGGAATAAGACATAATTCACCTCAAGAAGCTTTGGATTACCTCATGAAAAAACATGAGTAAGTCTTTTTTATTAACCTACTTGTATTAGTTTTCACTTAACTTGTACACATTTTACTAGTTAGTCTTTCTCCAAACTATAATTCCTAAATGTATAAATGTATAATCAAGTGAAACATTTTGAAGTTTCATTCACAGCATCTAAATGTCACGATGCCAGGATGTTTTTTTATGTTCTATAGCAGACAGAAATACGATATAAAAGTAATGTGAGTTATAATGTCACTAGCCTAATGTCAGTAAGACTGATTAGTCAAAACTTTACTGTGATAAGATATTCTCTGTTCACGAATATAGCCACATATGTTTATAACTATAATTTTTGGATTGTATAGGCCTACATACAAAAAATGCTTGTGTTTATGAATGTAACTATGCTTATGTTCATGAATATCTGCTCTGGTGTAAATAATTTGAATGTGTTATACCCGTGTCTTATGGAGTAATGACGCTGAAGTGTTTGAAACTGTTTCAATTTTGGTTTAGGACTGTGGCTGCATCACCGGCATCTTGCACAAGAAAGGCACACGCACGTCGTTCAGTTTTGAGTTCGCTGGAAAATTATACTGAGTAAGTGCACATTATAGTAATTGTAATTTTATTATTCCCAGAATATGTGGTAATATTATTTTTGGTTGATAGTGTTAAAATGTTAGAATTGCCATTGTTTTCTCATGAAGTATGCATACACCACTCTTGCCTTCACCTGCATCTCTCACATTAAGGGGACGCTCGTTCAGTTTTCAATTCATTCAGAATCTTAGAGTAAGTGTGCGTTCACTATTTTACAGATGTTACTTTCTTTTGATTTAGTTACTTCGTGGTAAAATATGTTTGCTTTGTGGTAATTGTGTTCTTTGTTTAGAAAAAATTTGTACTAGTATCAGTGAACATCACAATAATATTAATAATGTAGTTTGTGTAAACAGCATGCTTGCTTTTTTATTTCAGATGTGAGAATAACAGTGTAAAAGAACCTGTTGCAAAGAGAGCCAAAGCAAATAAGCAGCCCACTTGGTCATGGAAACCAGAGACTGACGTTGACATGTTCCACAGGCTCTGAGATTCCTGCCCCGCACAAGAGCCTGGACCACAGCTAAGACCATGTGATGCACACACTCCCAAAATGATGTGATAGTTATATATATTCTAAATAAACTACAAACAAAAAAATAGATACTTTTTTTTCCTCATTATTTCTTGTAGCAATTCCCTCTCAGTCACACACCTGACAGCTCATTATGCAACTCATTATGCAGGCCTTTGTCTTCTCAGGTGTGAATCACTCATTATACATGACCATTCACGCCCCCTCGCATATTCCTTTTCTACACAAAAAGTGTCTTAGAAAATTTAAATCAATATATTGTTTTCTGTGAGTGAGTAAACAAGATGATTTTCACATCATTCTGATGCAAAAACTCTAGACTTCAATATCAGTTCTCAAAAGTCTTGTGATCAAATGTTCCTGTATGTGTTTTATGGCCTTATTTCAATGACTTAAAAAAAAAAGTTTTTCACTAACCATGCATAAACATAGCTTTCTCAAAAATACAATCATGTACATACATGCTGTTAATATATTATTGTAGCCCAGTTTGTGCTGATTAGGGTGCTACTAAACTTAGTCCTTAAATGTTTTATTAGTCAACTGAAAAAGCACAAATTGTCAGGACATAGTCAAAACTTATTCCGGGCCCCACACACCCTCAACCCCAGAGGGTTAAAGGGGGGTTTCATGATCCTTTAAAGAGATTTTATAGCAGAAGTATATTGCCTGTGTTTCTTTAAGCAGTGGAACTTCTGATTATGTGTTACACATGTGATTCCTATGAGTGGAGTTTGCCCAATTTTTGCAGATAGTTATGTCACATCACTTTATGGTAATGATATGAAAATTGTAATGACAGAAATGATAAAAATCATAAATTACAACTTTGCACAGACAGCATAATTTTTTTCCCGTAAGTCTCTCATGTTAAGACTTTTTTTTACATTTTAACATTTATTGTAGTGCAGCACCTTATCCCATAGACTCCTATTATAAATTCATTACTATAAACATATTTTTGTTTCTACAAACTGAGGGACTTTGTCTTGCATTATATTGTCTTCTTTTTTATGATAACCCCACCTGTTTGGGATGTCCACGGATCCTGCAAGCTCCTCGTATTCCATGTGAAACACACTGGAGAATGTGTTCTGTAACATAAGCAGAACAGTAATTACTTACTCTGCAGTTTCACTCACAGAGGTAAACTTTGAGGAGGTTTAACACAGAGGTAAGCCAGTATTTCGGAGGCTTTTTAATGCTATTAGTGTCTGGCTGCCTGTGTAAACTTAACATTGAATATCTGCAGTCACATAGCACACACATTTCTGGAAGGGTTAGAATTTTCCGCTCATGACAAGTAAATAATTATGGAGCATGGTTCAGTGCGAAAAGCATTCTGCAAACAGTCAAAACAAAAATGTTCACAATGTACCTGTGCAATAATCAAGGAGAAATGCAAGAAATTATAAGTTCATTTCCACATTCCAGACTTGTCTTTCTCTTACAACAGCTGCTCTTTCCAAATTTGAAGACACTAGAAGGACAGTGTCTTAATAAAATAAGGTGCCATTCGAATGCAGTTCAAGAGGAGAAACCTGCCTCAGTTAGGAAGACTAGTTGATTGTAGACCTCAGTTTTTCACAGTGGTTAATCTCTTTCCATAACACTCACTATGACTGTGACCTGGAAAATGAATTCATCAAATTAACAAGCTTTCATATCTGGACTATGGTGCAACTTCCAAAGACTATAAAAACTTTGTGTCAAGATGAGGAAAACCAGAACTTTTCCTATGAACAAAGTATGCAGAACTAGGTTTCTAGGTCAACAAATGTTTTTGTTTGTTTATTTGTTTTTTTCCCCAGCTCAAGGTTAATCTGAATATAATGTTGGTGTAAAAGGGCCTTAACAATGACATCACTGTAAGACTTGCATACAGATGTGTTATTGAGTATTCCTATAACTCAAACAGTACAGTGTGGTAATTGGTTTGATTCCTAAACTGCATGAATTAAATGCAATGTATATTGCTTTGAATAAAGCAACTTATCCAAGCAACTTCTTTTGCATATTGAATTGTGACTGGTGTTGTCCTTTTTGCATCTGTTTATCTTTAGCCGCCTTTATGCTGCAAATGCATTGTCATGTTATATGACTGTGCACTGCTGACATAAAACAAGAGCTGATTGCCACAGCCAAGTTTAAAGCTCCTGTGATGCAGCATAAAGCCAAAAACATAAGCTTACCTATTGTAAAATGTGTTAAACATTGTTGTTTTGCTGCTTTGCAAGCACTGGTATTTCCTTCAGAAAATGTAATTTGAAATATCTGGTATTTTGGGTACATGAGGTGCATGAGGTATCCAGATGGCGCCGACGCTGATGGCTGCCTCCGTGGCGTGCTCCGCAGTTGTTTTTATGTTTTTGTTAGTTTGTCCTGTCTTTAGTTATATCCCTGCAATCAGTTTCACCAGAGACGAATTGCTGGACATTAGGAAGTACACACCACCCGATATTTCACCGGTTTTTGACTATTCGGATGTTTTGCTGGACATTGTTGTCGGGGGAGCTGTGGCGCTGATCAATCGCTTCAGGACGCGCAGACGGGGGAAGCGAGCCGGCGCGCTCGTGAAGCTCAGGCAGCGCGGATTCAGGACGCCGTTGCCTAGCATCCATCTGGCGAACCTCCGCTCTCTACCCAACAAAACGGACGAACTCCTTCTGCTCTCCCGGACAAATAAGGATTTTTCTAACTCTGCTGCTCTGTGTTTCACGGAAACCTGGCTGAATGACGCCATTCCGGACAGCGCGTTGAGTCTCCCGGGCTTTCAGCTGTTCAGAGCAGACCGCGACGCAGAATCAACGGGGAAATCACGCGGCGGCGGGACATGCTTTTACATCAATGAGAGGTGGTGTACAGATGTAACTGTGTTAAAGAAGATGTGCTGTTCAGATCTAGAAGTGCTCTTCATTAACTGTAAGCCATTCTATTCGCTGCGGGAGTTTTGCTCATTCATTTTCGTCAGTGTCTACATTCCTCCGCAAGCGCACGTGAGCTCCGCTTTACAGAAACTCGCTGATCAGATCACAGAGACAGAACAACAACACCCGGACTCTGTTTTAATCATTCTCGGGGACTTTAATAAAGCCAATCTCTCCCGTGAACTGCCAAAATACAGACAGCACATCACATGTCCCACCAGAGACAGTAATATATTGGATCACTGTTATACCATGATAAAGATTGCATATCACTCTGTTCCATGGGCAGTTTTGGGGCTCTCTGATCATTGTTTAGTTCATCTAATCCTGACCTACTGGCAGAAACTGAAATCAGCTAAACCTTTATTAAGGACTGTAAAAAGATGGACTAATGAAGCAGAGCAGGATTTAAAAGCTTGTTTTGACCTCACTGATTGGAGCGTTTTTGAAGCTGCTGCCACCGATTTGGACGAGCTCACAGAGACCGTAACATCTTATATCAGTTTCTGTGAAGATATGTGCATTCCTACCAGGACTCATTTAACCTACAACAACGACAAACCATGGTTCACTGCAAAACTCAGACAGCTCCGTCAGGCCAAAGAAGATGCTCACAGGAAAGTGGACAATGTCTTGTATAAACAGGCTAAATACACACTGAAAAGGAGATCAGAGTGGCAAAGAGGGATTATTCTGAAAAAATAAGGATTAAATTCTCTTCTAGTGACTCGGCATCAGTGTGGAAAAGTCTAAAAGAAATCACCAACTACAAGACACCATCCCCCAGCACTGTGGAGAATCAACAACTGGCAGACGATCTGAACGAGTTCTACTGCAGGTTTGAAAAGACACCCCACACCCGCCCTGAACACCTCTCCACACAACCATTCACACCTCCAACAACCCCCCTCTCCCCCACACCTGCAATTCAGATCAGCGAAGACGAGGTGCGCCAGGTCTTCCGGAAGCAGAAAAGGAAAAAAAGCACCAGGCCCAGATTGTGTTCCACCAGCCTGTCTGAAATCCTGTGCTAACCAGCTGGCCCCCATCTTCACACAGATCTTCAACCGATCACTTGAGCTGTGCGAAGTCCCTTCATGCTTCAAACGCTCCACCATCATCCCCGTCCCAAAGAAACCCAAAATTACTGGACTTAATGACTACAGACCTGTGGCTCTAACGTCTGTGGTCATGAAGTCTTTTGAAAAACTGGTGCTGGCCCACCTGAAGGACATCACTGGACCCTTGGATCCTCTTCAGTTTGCCTACAGAGTAAACAGGTCTGTGGACGATGCAGTAACCATGGGACTGCATTATGTTCTGCAACATCTAGACAGACCATGGACTTATGTGAGGATCCTGTTCGTGGACTTCAGTTCGGCCTTTAACACTATCATCCCAAAACCTCCTCCTGCTCAAACTATCTCAGCTCTCCATGCTCACCTCTGTCTGTCCTGGATCAACATCGTCCTGACAGACAGACATCAGCTAGTGAGGCTGGGAAAATACACATCCAGCACCCGTACGATCAGCACTGGAGCTCCTCAGGGTTGTGTTCTCTCTCCACTGCTTTTCTCCCTGTACACCAACGACTGCACATTTAAAGACCCCTCTGTCAAGCTCCTGAAGTTTGCAGACGACACCACCCTCATCGGCCTCATTCAGGACGGTGACAAGTCTGCTTACAGACAAGAGGTTTGAGCAGCTGGCTGTCTGGTGCAGTCAACTCAACCTGGAGCTGAACATGCTCAAAAAAGTGGAGATGATTGTGGATTTCAGGAGGAACCCCCCTGCTCTCCCTTCACTCACCATTATGGACAGCACTGTGGCTGCAGTGGAGTTATTCAGGTTCCTGTGCACCACAATCTCTCAGGACCTGAAGTGGTACACTCACATTGACTCCATTGTGAAAAAGGCCCAGCAGAGGTTGTACTTCCTTCGCCAGCTGAGGAAGTTCAACCTGCCACAGGAGCTGCTGAAACAGTTCAACTCTGCCATCATAGAATCCGTCCTCTGCACTTCCATAACTGCCTGGTTCAGCTCAGCTACAAAATCTGACCTCAGAAGACTACAGAGGGTAGTCCGGACCGCTGAGCGAATCATTGGTACAACCCTCCCTATCCTTCAAGAACTGTACTCATTTTACTCATGAGTAAAAGGGCTAGCAAAATCATTCTGGACCCCTCACACCCAGCACACACTCTCTTTGAACTGTTGCCCTCTGGTCGACGCTACAGAGCACTGAGCACCAAAACAGCCAGACACAAGAACAGTTTCTTCCCTCAGGCAATCCATCTCATGAACACTTGACAATAATTGTGGAACATACAACACTATTTATACACTTATACACTTGTTTATCTAACACACATACTTAGTTTACACCTCAAATTTGCACATAATATATACAGTACCTGTACATACAAAAAACTGTCTATTGTAATATACCTGCACACACAATTGTCAATTTATATATTTGTATTCCTTATTTTACTTGTTCTATTTATTTATTTATTTATTTTTTGTTCTGTCACTGTCATTCTGTTACACTGTGGAAGCTTCTGTCACGAAAACAAATTCCTCGTATGTGTAAACATACCTGGCAATAAAGCTCATTCTGATTCTGATTCTGATTCTGATGTGTATTTGTTGCCATATTTCTTTGGCAGAGGCAAATAAGGAAGAAATTTAAGTGAAGTTCTCTGCTAGTGAGTCTGCTATAAAGGAAGCAAGTGTTTCTTAACTCTCTCACTCAGCTATGGAAATATCCAACACAGCCTCTCTTTTATATTGCCTAAATGCTGCACATTAGAACTGGCAAACTATTAACAAACAAAAAAAGCATAATATTATTGGGGTAAAATGTAAAAGAAAAGGTTGCTCTTTAATTATGTCACTCTAAATGAATAAATCATTATAAGTGAATAAATATTTTTTTTCTAAATGAAACAAAAAATATATTGCATTATATGCAATTTGATCTTCTAAGCAACCCTATAGCTCAGTGGTTCTCAGTGTTTTGTTTTGATTTGTTTTTTGAGCCACTGTTTCAGAACATTGCGAACCATAATCTTTTTCAAGTAGTAACCAGTATCAGCTGAATCTTTGTCCTGAATCAGTCCTGAATCTTTGTTGTAAACCTGCCTTAAATAAGCTCCCCCACCAAACACCTCTAAGCCCCTCTTTCAAAAATATTACATGCTGCGGTCCCAGTGCTCTCAATACGCCTCCAGTGATAAAAGCTGCTATACTAAATTGTCTTTTAGAACATCTAGTCTCAACTACAAGCAATTTTTTGATTATACAGTTTTCAAAAAGTCATGCTGTTTGAAGCCCAAGCTTAAATTTTTTCAAGCATTCTAAAGGGATATTTTGGATAGCCAATGTCTTGGTCACACCAAAGAAATGCAAAACATGCTTGATATTCCCAAGTTTTTTGATCACACACAAATTTTTTGAAAGTTTTAGTGAAATAAATGTGATGCAATGTTTTGGTCTTACAGCTGTTTCCCTGTCAGAAATGAAGACAGTGCATTCTTGGGCCTGCATGAAAGACAGGATAGTGGCCACAGTTTTCCTCAGTAAGACCTCCAAAGACTGCTGCTCCTCAAAGATCAGACTAGCCAGATCCAACAACACCTAAAAAACAACCCAAAAAATGATCACTGCTTATAGCCAAGTTACTGTTTAATCACACCTATACAAAATTAATTCTTACTAAAATGTGGAAAAATACCTGGTTTCGCCTGTTCTCCAGCTGTGATGTCTCATAGAGCTGTGCATTGTGTAGCACTATGCCAGAGAAAGCCAGGTATGAAGAAAAGTCCTGTTGAGATGAAAAATAAACATATTATTATAATAAAATGTCAGAAACTATAAAATAACTATCAAACTAAATGTGCAAAAGTTTTCACCCTCTCATCCTGTTCTGTGAAGGCACTGTTCTCTCCGCACCTTTTATTGATTGCTTGCGCTACTCCAACAACCTTTAAGCATTAATAAGATATAGCAGTCAAGTTTTGATAGTACATGTTGCAAATACTGTATAGCAGATCAGACTTTTTTATGTTTAAATTCATCTCTCACTTCTTCTCTGTGGTTTTTGATGGGCAAACACAAGATGCTCTGCGTCTTATATCCTGTAATTTGGTCCACTTCTGCATTAAAACGTGGATCCTGAAGGAGAAAAAAAATCAACCACAATTCCCATTTATCCAGCATTCTAATTAATTATGACTTGCAATATGCAGACAAAGTAGTTTTTTTTTAATAATTCAAATCAATAGTTTTTTTCTTCTCATCCTACAAATGCAACGTAGACACAAATGTGACCCTGGACCACAAAACCATCTACTAGCACGTTTATATTATAGCACTGTCAATGGGTCAAAATTATCGATTTTTCTTTTATGCCAAAAATCATTAGCATATTAAGTAAAGATCATGTTCCATGAAGATATTTTGTAAATTTCCTACCATAAATATATAAAAACTTAATTTTTGACCAGTAATATGCATTGCTAAGGATTTCATTTAGACATCTTTAAAGGCAATTTTCTCAATATTTTGATTTTTTTTGCACCCTCAGATTCCAGATATTCAAATAGCTGTATCTCGGCCAAATATTATCCAATCCCTAACAAACCATACATTAATGGATAGCTTATTTATTCAGCTTCCAGATAATGTATAAATCTCAATTTTGAAAAATTGACACTTGTGACTGGTTTTGTGATCCAGGGTCACAAATGTAAAAGGAATAGTTCACCCAATATAAATAAATAAATAAATAATCTCATATATATTGCATTTGTTCATTCAGTGTTGAGCTCTGTTGGACCGCTCAAACCGCAGAGTATGGTATGCTTGGTTAGAATGCCTTGGGACTTTGTGTCTGTTGTTGTGATACCACCAGCCTATCAGCACTGTCATGACGTCATTTTATTCTTAATTTCTTGTGGCTCAGAAGCAACGGTGTCCCTGAGCACAGATGGCAGATTTCCAACTGTGTACGTCTGGTAGGGGGGGGTCCTGCAACACTCAAGCAACTGCAGTTCTGTTTGGCACCGTTACCGGCACCGAAATTACATACTTCAAGTAAACAAATATGTTGACAGATGATGTTTAATGGCACCATGAGGACCTAGTGTTCTTTCTTAATTTTACCCTGTTCTGATATGCAAAAACATTATCATGATGTTTTAAATGGTGATGGTGGTGACTGCTGAATTATTCCTTGAATGTTCATATGAAACAAGTCTCAGAGGGCCATTAAACACTTGAATTTCATTCCAAACATGGTTAAGGATTTACCTTAATCTTAATTTTAGTGTTTTAAGACACATTCTGTTAAATATTAAGATCTTCATTTTAATCTTTTTTTTCCCTTTCTTGTTCTCACTATCTTTCTCTTTACCTCTTTTTCCTTTTTCCTCTCTCTGTAGAACTGAGGGAAGCACAATTAAACTAAATTACAAAGAGCTAAAAATACCTGCTATCATTATACAAACTGTTGGTTAGCAACTGAATTGCATAACAACATTTAAATCTAATCAAAGGCCTTAAGAGACATAGCCTAAATTGCGTTTCTAAGGAAAGAATTTATTAGTGTTAGGAGGGTATTATAAAGCAGTACATTTTATTTCAGTCTCTGAAACCAAGGGTGTTTCCTGTACATGACAAGGTAATACAGAGGAATCAGATAAGAGGAAAATGCATGAATAAAATCGCTGTCTGAAATCCTGTGTCTAATTACTGAGATAAGCAGGTAAATCCAAATGGTTGTCCATCCACAGCGTCATTATAAGGGCAATGATGCAATTTGAGGGAAGAAACACAAAATTGAAATTCTTTTAAGGACTGGACCATCTTGTTAAGACACAAATACCTCAAAATACAAACAAGAGTGTGTATTATGTCATATATTAATTTTTACTGGATTATTAGCACTTTTTTTCAATGTGGGCAAATAAACTTTCAAACAAGCATTATTACAAGAAGAGCTCATTTGTTTTCATGATTTTTGTTGATGTATACCAATATTTTCTATTTAGTTTATTCAATTTGTTATTCAGGTTAATTGAATGTATTTAAATTTTAAATTTTTCTTAAAGTTTTCTTAGTCAATTATCAACAAATTTAGGTTTTCTCATTTAGAGTCTTTAAGGAATAAAACACTAGAATGGCAAACACAAAGCCTCACCTCATATGCATTCTTGATGTTCAGAGGCTGTCCGGTGACTGCCACATATCCCACAATTCCTTTGTTCCATTCTAGGCGAATACCACTGTTGGAAGCCTCCTCAAGAGTGGATCCTTCTGCGACATCAAAGAGCCGGCTAACCAGGAACTTCCTGTTTGAACTGTCCTCTCCAACCAAGAACAATGAATAGCGATCTGCAGCTATCAACTCATGAGTGTGTAAGAAGATCTTGTGGCAGAGGGCAGTAAGGTCCAAGTGACTTGAAACATCACGTACAAGCTCCAGCAGACGAGCACAGCAGTCCCCATTTTCGTGAACTCCTGAATTCATAATACCTCCACCCTCATCTGTCCCATTGCCTGAGCCAGACCGCTGGGGTTGAGGAAGTGGCATCTGCACCCTTTCTGTATCACTAAGAAAAGTAAGCGAACCCTCAGCGTCTTTCACAAGAATGGGGCGAAGCGGCCTATCAAACTCAGATGCAGAGATCTTTCGTGTAGGGGTGGATGGAGCTGGACTTGGAGATGGCGCATCAGTTGGATGGAGGGCCAATAAAGGTTCTGCCGGGGCTTTTGTTCCTTCCCTAGATGGCTGAATGGAGTGGACACGCTCAGCAAACCAAGCGTTGACCATTTCCCTTAAAAAGAAAAATATAACCAAAAACATTAGCTCAGCAGTTTCTTGACCTAAAAAAATTACAAATACAAAACTGAATTTAAGTAATTACCCAGTCTGCGTTGGTAAATTTGATTATACCTAATGAGTCTCAAAGTCAGGTTGGTATTTATCTTGGTAATGCAACCAAGCAGCTATTTCGTAGGTAACAGTCATACAAGGTCAGCTTCTAAAATCTGCCCTCATAAATTTTCCTGTATCTTTCAGGCTGATCAAATTATTGTGCATGCATGTATACAGTAAACGAACTCAATAAAAAGGCTCTTTTAATTGAAAGGTGGGACTTCTATCCCCACCGCTGCCATATGGCTTCCTCCTATACTGTCTCTGCTACTCATCTAGAAAATCTGTTTCAACTCATCTACCAACAGTTGGCCTAGCAAGATAAAACAGCAATGTAGAGAATTTTCACAGTTCACCTCAGTCATTTCAAGGTTTTATGCGCAGTTTGCTGGACTCATCTATGAACTGTTACAAAGGTTATATGTTACATTCTCAAAGTTATCATTAAAAGTTGAATGGGACATTGAGTTTAGCAGCTCAAATGGAAACCATTGGAGTACATAACAACCCACAATCATAACATTTGCTGATAGATTATTTCCAAATCTGTCAAAACAACACTAACTGGCTTTTATTAAACTAACACTACAATGAAAGCATTAAAATAGCCTATAACAAATGTTTTCAATGAAATGTTGTTTAGGATATTCAAACTCCAACATAGTCTCAGTGGACTCAACCTAAATTGTTCTTGGCTAGAATAGTTTAAATAAATAACATTCCCCTTGAAGAGACACCATCCAACCATTTCCTAAAATTAGTAACTTCCCCATCTAAAGTTACTTGTGCTAAGCTGTCTTAATTTATCCCAGCCAATCAAATAGTTAAGATTTCCATTGGTTGTTTTTCAGTGGCAATAAATTAATTAATATAAATGTATTAAAATAATTAACTAACATGAACATCTGTATTTTTATTAACTAACGTTAGCGTAGATTAGTAAATACAGTAACAAATGTATTGCTCATGGTTAGTTCATGTTAGTTCATATATTAACTAATGTTTAACTAATGAACCTTATTGTAAGTGTTACCAATTAATTAATAAACAATTAAACAGGCAAACAGTTGGACTGGTGTTAGAGTTAAATATAATTGATTCAAAGCAAATAAAACTCAACTTTAAAAAATCAATCAATAACAAATTGTGGGGATTCCCAAAGGAAAGGGCAGAGTAGTAGGTGCTACACACAGCCAGGAGCAGCATAAGGTTTGGTAGAATTTGTTCAATTCTTAGTCTCAATCTAATTCTAAACTACTTTTGTGTTTTGGCAATATGGGTGGCGAATTTGTATGAATTCCTAGGATGCATACATTTTCATATGATCTGCTTACACCCCACGGTTTTTTAATTTATTTATTTATTTTTCTAATAATCTTACACTTTTGTATGAATCAAATCATACACATTCATATGAAATTGCAGAATTGTAAAATAGTTGTGTTTTCTAATGAAAGCAGTTTGCCTTTATAATAATGTCATAATTTATTAGCCTATGTCTGTTCTTCGTCCTCATTTATTTGTTTAAAACTCTGCATTAAAGTGCATAAAGAACATCAAATCAAATCAATATATCAATCATTTCAATATATAAAAGTTGGTATTGATTAAACAGTGTAAGCATTGAGTATACATCATAGCTGTGTATATCAACTCTAGGTCAATGATGATGATGTCAATGACGGGCATATGTCAAATAAAACCACCAGTACAATGTGAAATGATACGCTACTCACAGTCTCAGATATAATTGCTCTCTAATAAACGAGTTCAAGTTCCCAATTATGTTTACATCAGAGTACACAGGAAAATGTAAAATGATTCTGACACATTCCTATACAAACAACAAAAAAGGTAAAACAGCTAAAGTTAAAGTTGAATTGAAAGCAAATATTTGGCGATGATGAGAACATGCAACGGTCTGTACAGCCTCATTACAGTTACGTCTTTAAACTGAACTAACAATCTGCGCCTTTGAACTTACCGAGAAGCCTTTCGTGCAAAATAAGAATGTGCGAACTCTAGGTTGTCGTCAAGCCAAGCCTCCATCATCCTTTCACTTTCGGGAGGATAGACCTCCATTCCGCCTACACAGATCAGCCGGTGGATATCATCCGCCTGCTCTCTTCTGAGGTTCAGTCACAAGCACACTTCCACCACAACCAGCCACCGCGTCCCTAAACCTCTCCTCTCCTCTCTCTCTCCCAATCTCTCATCTTCTCTCTCTCTCCACGATCAATCTCTCTCTCTCTCTCTCTCTCTCTCCACGCACACACACGTAGCGCCGCTCTACTTAAATTAAAAGAAAAAATATCACAAGGCATCACTATTTTTGTACATTATTAGTAGCCTGTGTCACATCAGGCTTTTTTCGTCCCATTGGCGCTTCTTTTATGTATAATTTATATACTTTTCACTGTCGTTTGATATTAGGAAATAAACTCCTCACAACCACTTCATCAAATCAATATCCCAAAGCATATGGGTAGTTGGCATGACATGTCAATTAGTGATTGTAGCATTCAAGCTACATTTAAAAATATTTTAATCAACATTTTACAGATATTACATTGTTATCATTTACAATTGTTATACATACCACTTTTTTTTATAAGCTCAGATAATTAAAAGTCAGCATGGATTTAGATCAACTGCAAAAATAAACAAATACATATTTATTTTAATGTCAGTTTAATGTTTACTACATTAACCTAAAATGCACTTTGCTTTATGGCCTACATGCAGTATACAGTCTAACACAAAATATTTAAAAAATGTCAGTTTGTCAATTACCCATATACCATTGGATTTTATAAAAATAACAAAATTCAGAATCCTTACCAGACATCTGTCCCTTATATTAATATTGAATAGCCCCATCCCACCCCTAAGAACTGCCCCATCTCTGTACATAATGGTGTAGCCTTACCAGCAGATGGTGCCTCCTCTCCTGGGAGAGGAAGATACCACTGAAGGCATATGTGCTCTCTTGGGTACAAATGTGATTCCATTGTATACATGGTGGCTTGGCTGAGCTAATGATGGGCTCTGGAGAGACTATGTCAGTGAGAGTGAACGGTATTGGAAAATGTTTCAATAAAACATTTTTATATAGTCTTTTTTTTCCAGTTAATTTATCAATGGCTGCATTTGGCTGGAACTCCAGGAACTTCCCACTATCTTTCCACGGAAGATGGAACTTAGGAGTCATGTCAGGACATGCTGGGCTTATGGTGGGATTCCTGTAGTTCCCATCTACGGTATCACATGCAACTTTCACAGCCTTCAAGCACCATTTGTCATGGTGTCCCCAACTAGATGTGCATGAACACACAAATCAGCTAGCTGGGCTGAAACACTGTCCAGATGTGGTCACTCAAGTCACTCTAAGCTAAACTCCTCGGTTTGCCTTTCAGTCATAAGTCAAACAACACTCTATCCTTCCACATAATTCCCTGCACTACATTAAACAGCTCAGCCGCTATTGTAAACCCTAAAGTCAGTGCTATGGAGGATAGTGCTGGATGGAGAGAAGTCCTGTGCAGTCCTCCAATGGAAACAATTTTGAGTGCTTAGTTTGTCCTATGTAGCACTCAACAAGACAAACATGGCAGTCAAACGATTTATTAACAGCAGGTTTAATGGAGACAGAGGGAATGGGGTTGAACCTTTAAAACAATGGTATATGGTATAGAGACGCAAGTGAACGTGCAACTGGATGCAGGTAATGAAAGTAACCTGAAAAATTCCACTAAACACACATTGTCCGAAATTTGCCTTTGCCTGTCTTTAGATGATACCATGAGATCAGTTAAAAAGAGTTATTTTGCTCAACAGTGTTTAGATTTTTGTGTCTTATCAAGCCTTTTATTGTTTGTTTTCATTGTAAGTTTTTCCCTTTTTTTCATGATATCCAGATGAGGTTCATGCAAAAAACATAACCAAGGGAAGTTTGCATGATAGGACTAGGTGTTATGATCCCAAAATTAAGCACCATTTAGCTGCACCATAGAACATTTTCTCCTTCGCTGTAAACAAAAAACAGCGAGACGCAGCAAGAAGCTAGCGATACGTTTTTACATAATCCAGTATATTATTTGGAAAATTAATCTAATTTGGGTGTAAATTATGGAGTATCTGACCCCCTAATTAAAGTTTGAGTCCCCATAGAAAGTCAAAACAAAACATTGGGGAGTTTATGTATTTAAATGTGATTGTAATATTTTTAAAATGATAAATTATTATTATTATTATTTTTTTTAGATCTCTCAGTGACCACAAAAATGAGATTACGATAGTTTAGTCAAGCTTAGTTAAGTAAGTCAAGATGCATATTTTCTCCTGGCTGCAACAGTCTTCTCTGCACAAGCCCTTTTTGTAAAGACTGTTATTAGACAAAACATAAAAATGGTTATTATTTATCCTTTTATTATAGATTGAAATCTCCCAGATATATAGCTACAAGTTAAAATAATGTTTTGTCTTTAGTTCAAATATAAAAACCTTTTTAAATAGCAGACCCCCTGGAAAGTTATTTGTATAATTTGCAAACATAATAATGTGCCAACTATTTCCCTTTTGATTCAATACATGCAACCAATTATCCATAAATCTTAACAGTTAAAGGGATAGTTTACCCAAAAATGTTAATGTCAAACATTTTTTGTGGAACATAAGACTAATTTAAAAAAAAAGAACATTGTTTTGAACTGTTTTACCATACAATACTGCTTACTGTATAAAGCTTTAAAACAACACAAGGGGAAATGGTTCTGGGTGAACTACCCCTTTAACAATTCCTATTATAAATGCATGCACTGTTCACTGTTCACAAGTTTATATGCCATGGCATGCACATCAAGACATTAGGTATGCTCTGCAGGCATAGTTACCTCCAGCATGCACAGAATTCTCCTTAATATCACATCTCCTCTAGGTCACAAGTAGGGTATTTCGGAGAAAATCTGCTGCAGAAGAAAACTTCCCCAGTGAACAGTTCTGAGCTCCAGTTGAATATTGTTAAATATTTTTGGAGGTAGTAGAGGGGGTTTCAGGGGGTTGAGTCTTTCTTTCTGAGCTTGACAACCACAGTGCTATCCTGGCAAACATCACAAAGGTCTAGCAAGATTTGGAATAAACACAAAAGAAAGTGTGCAAGGGGAGGGCTTACCCTTGCATTCAGGTTGTTTAATGAGATATATATCAGGATGTTAGCAGAGCCTGAGCTAAGTTGAGCTGTGGTTTGCCTGTTGCAAAAAAGCTTCTTTAGTAACATTCAAACTGCAAGCAAATCTCTTGTGCTAACTAACTGGAATACATTTCCATCATCAATTAACATTCAAAAATACATTATGTAAATTACAGTGAATCTTTCTATTTGCTTGCACACCATCAAGAATATAAAACACATCTTTCAATATGAATTAAATATGAAATGTAATTATATTTGTAGTGCTTGTTGTTGCAAAACTTGCTGTCATATAATTTTTTTTTGTCACTGTTAAGTTTGATTACTTTTTGCATTACATGATATAAACATCAGCAGATTTGAAAATGTACTATACAAATTCACTATAAGTTACCTCTATCACAATTTTTTAAAAGAAAAAAAGACATATCCTGGTCTAGTACATACTCCACTAAAATACTTAACGTAATAATAATAATAAAAACATGTTTTATATTAGTAGAGTATGTAGTAGTAGATCACAATGTGTAGCACATACTCTACTAAAATACTAAGTATAAATACAAATTATACTTTTAGATGACAGAGCAATTTAAACACATAAATCCATGACACATTACACCAGGTTTACTCTGGTTATTAAGCCTCTATATTGTTTCCAATGGGAACAACATACAGTAGGCTGTCTTCAAGACTTTGCTGTCTACTGTGTCTGGAAATACGTTAAAACATCCAATCCATCTTGATACTTGTCAGTGCTCCAATTATCGTTGTGAATTATAACTCTATCTCTATCTCCTCAGTTTAAACAGCTGTAAAATAGGGTGACAAATAGGTCTTTGCTAACAATAGAAGTACATCTGGAACACATTTGTTGATCCAAACACACTGCATTATTGGCTACCTCTATGTGAACCCCATTTTTTAAACTTTGGTCATAGTTTGATGTTGAATATAATGCCGATTTTATGGATTGATGGGATTTGTCTCAATGGATTTTTTTTTTCTGACCTTGTCCTTCATCTACTTTCAATGCTAATTTCTGCTGCCAAATGGCATTTCTCAAAATTAGCAGGTTGTCACAATAAAAACAACAAGATGTAGACAGAATAGAAACAACTATTTAAGGAGGTTGAAGTTTATTTTGTTTTTCCACTCTAATGATGTACAGGTATTCCAATGTGCCAGCTGTTAATTCAGAGGAAATTGCTGATGGAAAGAACAGAGGAGCTCATTTCAGTGTGTGAAAACACTCTTAATTTCCCTGAGGCAGTGTCCAAGATTTTGTCACGCTTCTTTCCACACACAAACAAAGGCTACAACCCCATGAGTGTTGTTTCACTCTGCTGTTTTTTTTTTTTTGAGTTGTGATGTGATGTGAAGCTAAGTTTGTACAAGTGGTAACACTTTACAATAAGGGTACATGAATAATCATGTACTAATGCCTAAATTAATACTTAATTCACCATATACTAATGATTATTAAAGGTGTTAACTAATCATGAACTGATGAAGAGCTATCCTTAACTACGACTGGAGTCATATGGATTCACGCATAATTACATGATTATTCATGTACCCTTATTGAAAAGCGTTACCGTACAAGTGTAATCAAAGACAGACTAATACATCACAAATCTATATTAGGCTGATGTAATAAAAGTATGTCTATTTGTTATTCACACAACAATTGACTGAAATTAGACAATGATTAGGATCAATGATTAGGAACATCTGCAGTCTTATCTGGAAACATAATAAAAATTATTACTCTGGAAGTAATAATTATAGAATTACTGAAATCTATTTTTCTTTCAGTAGAGGCTCATTGCTTCTTTTTGTGATGTGCCGTAACATATTTTGGCTGATAACCATGTGCACTTGGTCAATTAATGAAAGAGTCAGTGTGTCAATCTATCAATAGCTTTGTCAAAGAATAATGAGTACTTGTTGTGTAAAATGTTTAATACCAGTCTTTAAATTGTGTTAGCCTTTACCACATATACAGTGGGGAAAAAAGTATTTAGTCAGCCACAAATTGTGCAAGTTCTCCCACTTAAAAAAAATGAGAGAGGCCTGTAATTTTCAACAAAGGTATACCTCAACTATGAGAGAAAAAAATGAGAAAAAAAATCCAGAAAATCAATTGTAGGATTTTTAAAGAATTTATTTGCAAATTATGGTGAAAATAAGTATTTGGTCAATAACAAAATTTAATCTCATTACTTTGTTATATACCCTTTGTTGGCATTGACAGAGGTCAAACGTTTTCTGTAAGTCTTCACAAGGTTTTCACACACTGTTGCTGGTATTTTGGCCCATTCCTCCATGCAGATCTCCTCTAGAGCAGTAATGTTTTGGGTCTGTCGCTGGGCAACACGGATTTTCACTCCCTCCAAAGATTTTCTATGGGGTTGATATCTGGAGACTGGCTAGGCCACTCCAGTACCTTGAAATGCTTCTTACGAAGCCAATCTTTCGTTGCCCGGGCGGTGTGTTTGGATCATTGTCATGCTGAAAGACCCAGCCAACGTTTCATCTTCAATGCCCTTGCCGATGGAAGGAGGTTTTCACTCAAAATCTCACAATATATGGCCCCATTCATTCTTTCGTTTACCTGGATCATTCGTCCTGGTCCCTTTGCAGAAAAACATTCCCAAAGCATGATGTTTCCACCCCCAATGCTTTACAGTAGGTATGGTGTTCTTTGGATGCAACTCAGCATTCTGTCTCCTCCAAACACGACAAGTTGAGTTTTTACCAAAAAGTTCTATTTTGAAGTTCTAGTTTGATATTATCATCCAAATGCTCTCTAGCAAACTTCAGACGGGCCTGGACATGTACTGGCTTAAGCAGGGGGACACGTCTGGCACTGCAGGATTTGATCCCTGGCGGCGCAGTGTGTTACTGAATGTAGCCTTTGTTACTTTGGTCCCAGCTCTCAGAAGGTCATTCACTAGGTCCCCCCGTGTGGTTCTGGGATTTTTGCTCACATTTCTTGTGATCATTTTGACCCCATGGTGTGAGATCTTGCGTGGAGCCCCAGATCGAGGAGATTATCAGTGGTCTTGTATGTCTTCCATTTTCTAATAATTGCTCCCACAGTTGATTTCTTCACACCAAGCTGCTTACCTATTGCAGATTCAGTCTTCCCAGCCTGGTGCAGGTCTACAATTTTGTTTCTGGTGTCCTTTGACAGCTCTTTGGTCTTAGCCATGGTGGAGTTTGGAGTGTGACTGTTTGTGGACAGGTGTCTTTTATACTGAAAACGAGTTCAAACAGATGCCATTAATACTGGTAACCAGTGGAGGACAGAGGAGCCTCTTAAAGAAGTTGTTAAATGTCTGTGAGAGCCAGAAATTTTGCTTGTTTGTAGGTGACCAAATACTTATTTTACCGAGGAATTTACCAATAAATTCTTTAAAAATCCTACAATGTGATTTTCTGGATTTTTTTTTCTCATTTTGTCTCTCATAGTTGAGGTATACCTATGATGAAAATTACAGGCCTCTCTCATCTTTTTAAGTGGGAGAACTTGCACAATTGGTGGCTGACTAAATACTTTTTTGCCCCACTGTATACTGGCATTATATTGACATCCATATTGCTTTTATTAATTTCTGAAGGGACGAAACTATGGAAAATGCCCTTGTATAGGCCCCCCCCTTTTACCGTTATAAAAGAAAAAAAGAAAACTGTGTTTCCTATGAGCTTTTGCAAAATAACCAAAATATTAAAAGTGACAGTCATAATATGCCAGATGGAGAATAAAATATGAATCAATGTTATCAGTACAAGATGTCAATAATCATATATTTAGGACAGGGTATATGATGAGCCAGACTGAGGTACAAGTATAATTGTTTTGCTAAGGCTGGACCTGGTTGACAAATCAGGGGACACTGCCAGATATGATGTGTGCAAAGAGAGATAGTAAGATAGCATTAAACTCCATAGTTTAAATGAAGGTACAGCTAAGGCAATGCATGAGATGGCAGAGAAAGTCTCACAGACATTCCCCACTTCACGTGTACTGGTCTCCACCTTGCTCCCAGTCCCACGGCTCGACGTCCCACCCTCTGTGATCGATCAGATCAACGAAGAGGTCCGTCACTCCTGTTCCAGTCTGCCCAACGTGCACTTAGTCCATCACAGCTCTTTAAGACCATGGCACCTGTATGACGGGCTCCACCTGAATCAGGATGGAGTCAGGATTTTTGCCAAAGCTATCAAAGATGTTGCCCTTGGATGCTTCCCAACAACTGGCTATAAAGGAATAAAAAGAAATGTGAGAATGCAGCCATTCGAGCCATGTGGACCTTCATCTAGCTCAAGACCACCACGAGACCTTCACAGATAACCCATGACTTCAGGATTGTCTCACAGACAGCAGGAGAGTCAGCTCTACACTGAAGGCCGATCCCAGCAGACACCCAGCTATGCCCAGGTACTGTCACAGCAGACACCCTCATAATCTGCTCAGGAACTTCCCATTAGTGATATGGGAGAAATTAAACGACTGCTAAGCCTCCTCTGCAACAAAATGCTCAACTAAAATCTACAAGGATTGATCACAACACAATGACTATTATCATTGTGATTATTTTTTATTATCGATTGTTGTTATTGTTATTACTGTATTATTATTGTTATTATTTTTAGTCATTATTCACAATGATTGATTTTAATCAGTTTGACTACCTTTTTTACTTGCTCTACAATTACTATTACTTAGTTATTTTATTTTGTTTTATTTTATTTATTTAAAGTTTTATTTTTGGTTTTGCCTCCAGATAACCAGCAGTATTGCTTAATCGCTGATCATATCAAAATGTTAAATATTAGCTTTTGGAATATTCAGGGTTTGTGCTCTAAAACATTTGGATTAAAAAGCACAAACACAGATTTTTTAAATAGCATCACAAATGTTGATATCCTAATTCTAGCAGAAACATGGTGTATATCAGCAAGTTACTCTGAAATCATAGTGTCCTCATGGAAACTCAACTCAATACATCGTGGTAGAGATTCTGGAGGTTTAGTCATATGGATAAAAAATGACCTTGCCCCTTTTAAATCACCAGTACAGCAAGGCAAAAATCACCTTTGGTTAAAATTGGATAAAAGCTTTGGAATTCTAGATAAAGACCTTTTTATCTGTGGAATTTACATTCCTTCATCAGATTCCCCATACTACGATGATGAAGTATTCCACACTTTACAGGAAGAAATTAATCAATATCAAACTCTGGGGAAAATTTTATTATGTGGAGATTTAAATGCTCGAACTGGTTCAGAATTAGACTATATTGATAATTCAGGAGATAAACATCTGTTCACACATATACCCCAAGGTCTCTTCAGTACTCTACCTAGAAGAAATAACCAGGATACTGGAGTCAATATGCACGGGAAAGAGGTAGCCCACCTTTGTCAAACTTTAGGTCTTTATATCCTCAATGGTAGAATCAAAAGAGATTCTTGTGGACAATTTACATATAGCTCAGATCTCGGGAACAATGTTGTAGATTATGCCATATCAAATATAAGCCCTTCCCATTTCAGTGCATTTACCGTCAAAGCTCAGTCACCCCTGTCTGATCACAGCCAGATCAATCTTTTCATTAAAGGGGAAAACATCAAATCAAGGGAAATTCATAAAAAGCCAATTCATCTTGAACTTAAAAAACCATATAGATGGACTCGTAGTGCTGCTGAAAATATAGTAAAGTATGAAGTCAAATAAATAGTCCATTCCAAAAAAAAAAAAAAAAAAAAAAAAAAAAAAAGAAAAAAACACTGTGTTAAACATTCACCTATGATAATATTGGACAAGAATAAATTAGCAATTAAACATATTAATGACAGTTTTGAAAATATAGCAAAAAAGGCTCATTTAAAGGGGTCATATGATGCGATTTCAATTTTTCCTTTGTCTTTGAAGTGTTACAAGCTCTTGGTGCATAAAGAAGATCTGTAAAGTTGCAAAGACTAAAGTCTCAAATCCAAAGAGATATTCTTTATAAAAGTTAAGAGTCAGCCACGTCTACCTAAAACAGCTCGTTCTAACACGCCCCCACATGTCTACGTCATGATGTGGGAAGATTTCATAACGCCGCCCAAATGTTCACACAAAGAAAGAAGGCGTAACTTTTATTCTCACTGTTGCCGCCGCTGCCATGTTGTGAAGTCGCTGTGTGTTTCGTTGTTTGGCCTTCCAAAAGAGGACAAAAACTAGAAATCAGTGGTTAAGTTGTAAATACAAACACTGTCATAACAGTTCACCCAAATATTCATATGTGTGCTGGCGCATTTTATGGAGATGGATGAGGACTGTTTTCCTGACCAGTAGCCTAATGCTCGTGCACAAGGCTGTTTCTATAAGTGTTGGACAGTTCCAACTGTGCAAGGACATCCTGGCTCTTCTGACTCCACAGACTGTACGTACGTTTCTTATATTTAAATACTTGCCAATATGATTCAAACACGAGTTTTTGAGGCATGTTAAGTATCTGTGGTGTTGTTCTTCTCCAAAAAAAGATCACAAATGCAGACATGGTCATGTTTACGTGGCAACGATGCAACCAACCAGTAAAAAGACAATGTAAGTCATTATAATCCTGATTATGTCCCCACTGGATGCAACAATTCTCGTTTGTATGAGTTTATTGGTTTTGTCTCGTCTAGTGATGTCCGGATCGCGAACGGATCGTTCTATTTTAACCGGATCTTCTCAGTGAACCGGTCGAACCAGTTCACCAAATCGAACTGATTAGTTTGAAACTGTTCGCATCTCCAGTACGCACTAATCCACAAATTACTTAAGTTATTCGGTTTATAAACGTGCCTGACACTACACACTCCCCTCTGACACAAATCACAACCCATATCCGACTATTCGTTTACGCCTAACAACATGACTGAACGCTAAAGACCCGATGATGGGAGTGTTAACATCGCAGCGGGACTGAGTTCCCAGTATGGTAGGGGCTTAACATTTCCATCACACGCTTGAGTTGTCCAATCACAACGCACTGGATAGCTGGCAATCAGAGCACACCTCGCTTTTTTAGAACGAGGAGCTTTGTAAAAATCGACGAGTTTCAGAAAAGCGGGGCATAGAGGAGAAACAATTATGTTCAGTATGTGGAAAATAATGTGGTTTTAAACCTTAAACCGCATAAACACATCGCATTACACCAAATACACAACATCATGTTCTTTTTAGCAACATCATATTACCCATTTACATGAACTACCACATAACCCAAAATAGAGCTAAACAAAGACCTTCTGACAGTGGTTTGACCATACTGAAACCATAAGACAAGAGCAACGAATTAGTTCAAATCAAAAATACCAGATCCAGTCAACTCAGAATTATGCTTAATCCCTCAGAACTTCTGCAACATACACAAACACACTGAGACAGCAAGAAATTGGATTATTATACACACTTCAGAAGACGAAACCCATTGAATCATGGTTAGGTTCTGGATCCTGTGGAACATCTCACCAACAAAGGCCCAAGACCTAGCTATACAAGATAGTCACATATGGAAGATTATTTTGACACCGATATACACTGATTATACACATCAAACGGACCCTCTTATAATCCAACCCATTAAAGTCCTTGAAAAGTTGAAATATCTTAATCAGGTATCACAAACAACCACAATATATCATAGATTATCAATAACCCAACAAGAACGTATTGGAACACGAAATCCCCTCAAATGTAAGAAATCCTGGGTGGCCCTGACAACATAAAAATTAGATGCTTTAAAACAGCTCTCATCCTGAATTTACAGATGCATTACTCACTTTTGTAACTGGATTTTGAGTTCAGGGGCGTTTTCCCCTTTTTAATTTGGGGAAGAGTCTTTTGCTCTATCAATCAACTCTGGGTTCATTTTTCTTAAAGCCGCACCAGTCCATCAGCCATCTCAATTTGCTTCCTCCCTAACAGCAAACACTGACCTATTCCCCACACACTACACACATTAATAAATGTACACCAAAAGAAAGATGGAAAAATATTTGGATGCTTCATAGATTTTAAGAAGGCATTTGACTCCATTTTGCATAATGGATTGTTTTATAAAATCATTCAAAGTGGCATAGGGGGTAGAATATACAGTATGACTTAATTAAAAACATGTATAACCAAAATAAATGTGCAGTAAAAAATGGAGAGCAAAGGACAGACTATTTTTCTCAACAGCGAGAAGTGAGACAGGGCTGCTGCCTCAGCCCAACTTTATTTAATATACAGTGGGTACGGGAAGTATTCAGACCCCCTTAAATTTTTCCACTCTTTGTTATATTGCAGCCATTAGCTAAAATCATTTAAGTAAATTTTTTTTGCTCATTAATGTACACACAGCACACCATATTGAAAGAAAAACACAGAATTGTTGACATTTTTGCATATTTATAAAAAATGAAAAAACTGAAATAAGTACATTGCATAAGTATCCATACCCTTTGCTCATAATTAGTAGAAGCCCCCTTTTGCTCTAATACAGCCATGAGTCTTTTTGGGAAAGATGCAACAGTTTTTCACACCTGGATTTGGGGATCCTCTGCCATTCCTCCCTGCAGATCCTCTCCAGTTTGTCAGGTTAGATGGATCTCGTTGGTGGACAGCCATTTTTAGGTCTCTCCTGAGATGCTCAATTGGGTTTAAGTCAGGGCTCTGCTGGGCCATTCAAGAACAGTCACAGAGTTGTTGTGAAGCCACTCCCTTCGTTATTTTAGCTGTGTGCTTAGGGTCATGTCTTGTTGGAAGGTAAACCTTCGGACCAGACTGAGGTCCTGAGCACTCTGGAGAAGATTTTCATCCAGGATATCCCTGTACTTAGCCGCATTCATCTTTCCCTCGTTTGCAACCAGTCATCCTGTCCCTGCAGCTAAAAAACACCCCAACAGCATGATGCTGCCACCACCATACTTCAATGTTGGGACTGTATTGGACAGGTGATGAGCAGTGCCTGGTTTTCTCCACACATTACCGCTTAGAATTAAGGCCAGAAAGTTCTCATCAGACCAGAGAATCTTTTTTCTCACCATCTTGGAGTCCTTCAGGTTTTTTTTTTAGGGCAACTTTCATGTGTCTTGCACGAGGAGAGGCTTCCGTCGGGCCACTCTGCCATAAACCCCGACTGGTGGAGGGCTGCAGTGATTGTTGACTTTCTACAACTTTCTCCCATCTCCCGACTGCCTCTCTGGAGCTCAGCCACAGTGATCTTTGGGTTCTTCTTTACCTCTCTCACCAAGGCTCTTCTCCCCCGCTAGCTCAGTTTGGCCGGACGGCCAGCTCTCGGAAGGGTTCTGGTCGTCCGCAACGTCTTCCATTTAGGATTATGGAGGCCACTGTGCTCTTAGGAACCTTAAGTGGAGCAGAAATTTTTTTTGTAACCTTGGACAGATCTGTGCCATGCCACAATTCTGTCTCTGAGCTCTTAAGGCAGTTCCTTTGACCTCATGATTCTCATCTGCTCTGACATGCACTGTGAGCTGTAAGTTCTTATATAGACAGGTGTGTGGCTTTCTTAATCAAGTCCAATCAGTATAATCAAAATGGACTCAAATGAAGGTGTAGAACCATCTCAAGGATGATCAGAAGAAATGGACAGCACCTGAGTTAAATATATGAGTGTCACAGCAAAGGGTCTGAATACTTAGCCATGTGATATTTCAGATTTTCTTTTTTAATAAATCTGCAAAAATGTCAACAATTCTGTGTTTTTCTGTCAATATGGTGTGCTGTGTGTACATTAATGAGGAAAAAACAAATTGATTAACAAATGATTTTAGCAAATGGCTACAATATAACAAATAGTGAAAAATTTAAGTGGGTCTGAATACTTTCCGTACCCAACATATATATCAATGAAGTGGCAGATCTACTGGACCAATCAAACAGTCCAGGACTACAATTATTCGACACAGAAGTAAAATTTTTACTGTATGCAGACGACTTGCTAATTCTATCTAAAACACCAGAGGGTCTCCAGAACAACCTTGACATTTTAACTAAATACTGCCATGATTGGGCCTTAGACGTCAACATCCAAGAAACTAAGATTATGATATTTCAGAAAAAAAACAGAAATCTAGAACATAAACATTTATTTACTTTAAACAACACCACACTTCAACATGCTTTACAATATAATTATCTTGGTCTGGTTTTAACTCTCACTGGAAATTTCAAATTGACAATTCAAACATTACTTACAGAAGCCCGCAGGGCACTGCACGCCATACGAACAAAATGATTCAAAATAAACATTATACCCATCAGAATTTGGACAAAGATTTTCGATAGTGTCATATTGTCATATTAATCAAGATCTGGGTCACAGCGAGTAACTACAGCCATAAGGATTGGCAAAAACACATGTATGCATGTAGAGTTCTGCAGAATGCATGCATCCTTCATGTGCACAGAAACACACCTAATAACGCTTGCAGAGCCGAGTTAGGCCGTATCCCCCTAAATCTAATCATTAAAAAAATGATCCAGAGTTTTAAAGTTCTGGATCCACTTAAATTCTAGTTCGGAAGATTCTCTTCATTTTAAAGCAGTGTGTGCTCAAAAAAGTCATCTTTGTGTAATGGCGTCAGATCTGCCAAACAAATCACTCGATATCACCAACCCTGAAAAACATGGAAGAATAAAAGAAATTATGAATGAAGAGAAGGAGACATACATACAGCATTGGAAAGAACAAACCAAACTCAAACTGTTATCTGAAACTCAACAGAGAGTACAGTCTGACTGACTATCTGGTCTCAGTCAGGAATATAACACACAGACATCTACTGACGAAGTACAGACTGAGTGACCACCAGCTGGCCATAGAGAGAGGACGACATAAAAAGATGTGGTTACCCAGGGACATGCACAGACATTTTGAGGGGCAGGGGCTCAAGTGGAAAAAAGGGCACTTCTCATATTTATTAAAAACATTTTCTAAACAAAACATTAAATATATTAGGGGTGTGCAATATTGACAAAAAATAATCTCAATATTTTCTGGGATTTTATCGATAGCGATAATTAGACGATATTTTGCTGAGTGTGTTATCATGCTGGTATCTTAAGGACTTTTGTGGACAGCTGACTCCTAAAGTTTTTGATATTCTGCATATTCTGTGTGGTGATTAGTTCACAGCAGTGATAGAAATGAATCTTGACAATGACAAGATTGAGAAATGACAAACAACAAGTGCTACTCTACACTGCTCAAAACTCGCGTTTGAATCATCAGTGGCAAATCCTTTAAATATGAAAAATGTACTTACAGTTTGTGAGTCAGAACATCCGGCATTGTAGTCTACTCTACCAGGATCAGGAACAGTCCTCCATAAAATGCGCTGCACGCATATGAATATTTGGGTTGAACTGTTCTGGAACAGTGTTGTAAATACAACTTAACCACTGATTTCTAGTTGTGTCCTCTTTTGGAAGGCCAAACAAAGTAGTTTCGCTTTCATAACGAAACACACGGCATCACCCAGCGGCTTGAGTGAGCGGATGCTGGTGGGCTTGAGAACGCGTGGCCCGGGATTCAACAATAAGCGGCGGCGGGCTTGCGGTAACCACGTGACTACCCCGGGCTGGACTCCGCTTCGTCCGCTGTGAAAGCCGATCCGGCGATCCACAGCGCCAAAGAGGGTTGATGTTCTTCCTCAGCAACCAGGCTTTGCAACTTTACCAGATCTTCTTTATGCACCAATAGCTTGTAACACTCCAAAAAGAAAGGAAAAAACTAAATCGCATCATATGACCCCTTTAAATGAATCAGTCCAATTAAATAATAAGCATATTTGGGCTGTTACAGTCCACATCATATTGACAAAATGAATCTTTGCAATGCAGAGGAAACACAAAAGCTGCATTAGAAGGGACATTGATGCATTTACACACGTTTAATGCGACAAGAATGTATTTAACGAAGACGCTATTTCCTCTTGGTAGCAATCATATTTATAACTGCCGGCCCCCCAAAAACTAAGAGGTAAAGAGTGAACACATCTGCATTAGTAGTACCATCAATGTTTATATAATTATATATATGGATGCATTTTACATGGATTTTTGTTTTGTTTGTTTATGGATGTATATTATATGTATTTTTTTTTTTTTTTTTTTTTTCTGCTATGTACCATGCTTTGACAATAGTACCAAGTTGGTCATGCCAATAAAGCAATATGAATTGACAAATTGAAAATGTAATTGATAAGAGGAGATTCACTGTGACAGCTGTGTCATTTTCTTGCTTTATTACTTCAGTTGATAGAAGAAGCAGATAAACCCATCAACTTTTCAACATGTGGAATGACCTGCTTAATTGTAAATTAAGTGATTATCTTAAAAATTGTGAAGTGGTAATATACGAGAATTCAATATTTCAAGTGTTCAGTATTATGCTACAATTCATTTTGAATTAGTTTTAAAGCTCAAAGTAGTAAAATGTGAGACAAACACGTGCCAGGCAATTGATCAATTGGTTAATAAGCTTGGAGAGTGGATGACTGGCTAGAGAGCAAGCCTCTCTAGATTGTTCTCTTCAAGGGCCATAATAGATTCATACCTTCAAAACGCAAAACACACAGATCTTAAAATAAAGAATGTTGAACCTGTGGCCTATTTTTAGATGTATTTGCAAGTTTATTGTAAGCTTGATTTTTTTTTTTTTTTTCACAATATGCAATAATGCTAAACCACAAAGTGTGTCAATTAGGCACTTTCAATTTTTTTATTGACATGGGAAATAGTAGCAAAAATAAAAGTGCTCTAACAACAGTTATTAGTTTAATACACGAATAAGTGATAAATGACACTGAACATGAATATATACATAAAGAAATAAAACACAAAATTGATACAATGAAGAATATGCAATCAGGTTCCACTGTAGTGGTACCATCATATAGATAGATAGATAGACAGACAGACAGACAGACAGACAGACAGATAGACAGATAGATAGATAGATAGATAGACCGTTAGATAGACAGACAGACAGACAGACAGACAGACAGACAGATAGATATTGTTGGCCAAAACTTTGTATGTACAGTACCGCTGGACTTATAATATTATTAACACATTACTTTTTGCAGATCTCAGAGAAACAGTGAAATTCAGACAAAGATACATTAATATCACACACAGTTCATATGAAAGATAAATATTTGGAAGTTAAATAATTTCAAATATTTGGAATTCAGTCATTTTCTGGCTTCCATCATCAACAAATCTGCTCTCAGCAAAGTGTTTGCTCATCTGTTCAGTGTTATTTTTAGTAAGAGGGCTTTGGAATAACTCTTGCCTAGAAATGGACATTTAAGATCAACACAATAAGAACTTGGCTCTGCAGTTCTATCCCCTATGGAATGTGTGACTTATACAAGTAGTCCAAAAAAAAAAAACTTTAACATCTACCATAACACAAGGGGATCTCCAAATACTAACAGAGGAAACTGGATTTCCTCTGAAGGGATCTGAGATATGCATGATGATCTTTTTCCTGACAATTTTGTCAGGTAATCTATGGTAACTTCACAATTTGTTTTAAGGACTCAAAGCAAATAATGGGCCTGATACATGAGAAGACGCACATGCCATAGTAGATTTGTAAAGTATCTGTATGTATGTATGTAACAAATGCTAAAGCAATTCACAAATCAAACATGTAGCCACCTAATAGAATACACATTAAAAATGACCATTGAGAATTCTTATAAAGCTCTAACTTGTGTTAACCAGAGTGAGTGAAGTTTTATGTTGGCTAAAATTACTGATCCAGTTCTTCTAAATTTTTGTTTTGTTTTTTATCTGTGCTTTGAACTTTTTGAAAAAGACAGTCCAAAAATAGCTTTTGGGTTTGACAAACACAAACAATGTTAGTGAAATATATGAGCCCAACACAACTGAACCAACTAAGGCATGAAAATCCAACCACACAATTATAACACAACATACAGTGAGTGTAAATCAAAAGAACATAAATCTGTCGTGTTAACAAAAATACCTGTTGACAGTTTTCATATCCTTCATGTGATTCTAAGAAAGTCATAAACAGAATAAATTATCTATTTGTTTTATTATGTTGTTACATAACCTACAGCTTTTATAGAAGACCTAGTGAACTAAAAGGGAGTAACAGCCCACACCCCCTCAAACACACCACATCCTGATGTGAAGAGGTATATCAATCACCTCAAAGTTCTAGGACCTCCTCCATGCTGATATATTACTCACAATAACTTGATCCGTAACATATACATGACTCACTTCTGTCACAATTAGATTAGTACGCAATTTCACATTTTCAACTCACCCCATGTTGAATTCTCAGGTGTAATGTCTCCAATGAAAACAGTATCCTTTTTTCTTCTTCCTTTTCCTCACTCTCCCTCTTTCTCCTCTTCAAACTTTCCCTATTTAACAGAGGCTTCTAGTAGACTGGCTTTTATTTATGTCCTTTTTTGGGATTGGAGTAGATGGAGAGAGTTTGCAGAACATTACATTACTCCCTTGCTGTTATACCCGAGAAACTTTGCCTGCCCTCTCTCTCTCTCTCTCTCTCTGTCTGTCTCTGTCTCTCTTTTTCTCTCTCTTTTATGAATCCCACTCCAACTGAGATATCCGAGATATAACCAATCTCACAAGATCAGAGTATGTTTGCATGCATGTTGCCAACCTGTTTTTGAGAAATTCACTGGCATTGATTTAATATGTTTATGTAAAAGCAATGCTGAACTATTGCGGTTTGTGTATGACTCTCTGTTTGTCTTATGCCATTACACACAGGTGAAATATGGCAAGGAAAGGGTTCAAGTTCACTTGTCCTGGACACAAAAACATACCCAGTTATTAAGTCCTCTCAAGGGCGTGAAGCAACTGGGATCCAGCAAGGAACTACTTGAACCAGGCAACTAGACTCTGGTGTACAGCCCTCGTAAACATGTAGGGATAAAAGGCCACAGTCTCTGGAGAGTAGCAGATCTACCTAGCAGGTCTCCTCATTATGAAGAGAGGCTGTCTGATTTGGACATTGACACTCATTTTCATTCATTTTCTCTGGACTGGTTAAATCCATATGGTAAATCTATAGACTAGGGCTCCCCTCGACTAAAGATTTTTTCTGGCCGACTAGTAGTTGTTAATTTTAAGCATTAGTCGACTAATAAGCCTAATAAGCGCTCAAGTGCACGCATAAAGCTTGCCACAGCACACTGGCAGAAGTAATGATGATGAATGTGTCAGGGAAAAACAGTAAGATTAAACTGCATTAACATTTTAATAAACTATTGATAAACTAGTGTTTTCTATGTTTTCGGCAGGGCCGGCCCGTCGCATAGGCGAAATTAGTTTAATGTTATTTTAATAAGGGTGCACTATATATCTAAATATAATCGATATCGCATTATAGCTTAATGTCATAGACATATTGCGAAGGTTGCGATTTAATATAAAAATACCAATGCGCTGCAGTTTTCAGAGTGAAGCGGGTCATGTGTTCCGAGTGCAGTCCATGACACGCAGCACTCACTTGAAACATTTATTTATTTTCAATTCAATTCATCAGTTGATTGTCTAGCTCTTTCCACCTACAAAATCGTTGCAAAGCAACTTTACAGCAAATTAAGCTTCTACAATATTTAGTAGTAGCTTATCAGTGGTGACTGTCAGTTAATGTACATATGGCAGAAATGTACGGAAAAATCAATTAAAGACGTAATCAAACAGACGATGAACACTATTAACAGCAATTATTATATGATGCAATCAAACTTATAGCAAAATGTGGTAGTTCTGTAAGTTTTTTCAGGGTTGGCATCATCTGAGGTCCTCTGAGGGTTTGGCATCATCTCTTCTCAGGTGTTCTGGATCCAGACTGAAGCTTGTGTAATCCTAGTTACATCCCGTGGCAAAATCAGAGAAACAAATAGAGACATAATTAGCTGCTGTTCCAACCAAGCAATATTGATTTGTTTAACCCAAGCTAAAGTATAATAATGTGCATTTGATCAGATATGATTGCAGTAAAAGATTATGAGATGCATTTTTGAATGCTTGGCCAAAGAGATGTATCTTTAATCTAGATTTAAACAGAGAGAGTGTGTCTGAACCCGAACGTTATCAGGAAGGCTATTCCAGAGTTTGGGAGCCAAATGCGAAAAAGTTCTACCCCCTTTAGTGGACTTTGCTATCCTAGGTACTACCAAAAGTCCAGAGTTTTGCGACCTTGTGTGTGTGTGATGGATTGTAGCGTGGTAGAATACTAGTTAGGTATGCAGGAGCTAACCGATTAAGGGCCTTACAGGCAAGTAATAATATTTTGTAACTGATACGGAACTTAATAGGTAGCCAGTGCAGAGACTGTAAAATTGGGGTAATTTGATCTTTTTTTTTTTTGACCTGGTAAGGACTCTAGTCGCTGCATTTTGGACTACCTGTAGCATGTTTACTGAAGATGCAGGACAACCAACTAGCAGTGCATCACAGTAGTCCAGTCTAGAGGTCATGAATGCATGACCTAGCTTTTCTGCATCAGAAACAGGTAACATTTCGTTGCTTGGCAATGTTTCTAAGATGGAAGTATGCTGTTTTTGTAACATGGGAAATAAGTTTTTTAAAAGACAAATTGCTATCTAATATAACACCCAGATTTTTGACTGTAGAAGAAGTAACAGTACACCTGTCTAGTTGCAAATTGTATTCCAAGAGATTCTGTGTACTGTCTTTTGGTCCAATAAGTAATATCTCTGTCTTATCCGAATTTAATAGGAGAAAATTTTTGGTCATCCAATCTTTTACATTTTTAACACATTCTGTTAGCTTAGATTATTTAGAAGTTTTATCTGGTCTTGTTGAAATATATAGTATCATCGGCATAGCAGTGGAAACTAATTATCCCGTATTTTCTAATAATATTACCCAGGGGCAACATGTATTTTGTAAATAGCAGAGGACCTAGGACAGATCGTTGTGGCACTCTATATTTTACTGGTGATAATTGAGATGACTCCCCATTTAAATGAACAAAATGGTAGCGATCGGACAGGTAGGATCTAAACCATCTTAAAGCCTGCCCTTGAAATACCTGTATAGTTTTGTAATCAATCTATGAGTATGTCATGATCTATAGTGTTGAACGCAGCACTAAGATCAAGTAAAACTAGCAATGAGATGCAGCCTTGGTCTGAAGCAAGAAGCAAGTCATTTGTAATTTTAACAAGTGCCGTTTCTCTGTCACGGTTCATGGGTCCGTGCGGTCCTTTTGCGTCTTGTCATGTGGTTGTATGTGTGTACGTCATTCATTAGTGGTTGCAGCTGGCGCTCAATCAGAGCGCGCCAGCTGCAACTCATTAGCGATTCCTTTATAGGACACCTTGTTCAATGTGTGTTTGTCGGTTCGTTATTCTCATGTCCTGTCTCCCTGTCAGTTCTCTGTTTTCAGCTCTCGCTCAGTCAGGGTACGGATCTTCAGCCCTCGCTTTGGTTTGGCCAGCGCTTTGGCAGGCTTCTCAAGAGGAGCTCTGATCTTGACCAAGACCCCGAGGATTTATCACCTTGTGTCTCCGTTATTGTGGTTACCAAATAAACCCTTATATTTGCACTTGCACTTGGATCCTGACTCTTCTCTACTGTGACAGAACGAACTGACCATACTCATGGATCCAGCGAGTGCGGCAGAGCTCAGGGACTTTTTGGCCAAGACTAACATTCACATGGAGCATCAGGAGGATCAGATGATGGCCACGGGACGGGCCGTCCAGGCCCTGGTGAGTCAGCTGTCTGAGCTTACCACCCAGATCCAGCGTCTGAAGGCAGAGACAACTTCAGGTCAGCAACCAGCCTTGCTTCATCCACCGGTTTCAGTGGGTCCGATTGTCCGCACCCATGAACCTCGGCTACCACCTCCAGCTTTTTATTCTGGGGAACCCCAATTATGTCGTTCTTTTGTGGTTAAGTGTTCACTCTACATTTCCCTCCAACCATCATCGTTTCCCACTGAAGAGGCTAAGGTGGCGTTTGTCATAACGTTGCTCTCGGGACGAGCAGCTAACTGGGGAACCACAGTGTGGGAACGGAGACTGCCTTGTTGCTCGTCTTTTCAGGCTTTTTCTGAGGAGCTACGGAAGGTTTTTGATCATGCTGCTTCGGGCAGAGAAGCAGCACGACTTTTCGCCGAGTTACGTCAAGGACAGAGCACAGTCACTGACTATTCTATCGAGTTTCGCACATTGGCTGCAGAGTGTGGGTGGAATGTAGAGGCACAGTGGGACATGTTTCTGTTTGGACTTTCTGATAAAATTAAGGATGAGATAGATTCATCAGAGTTACCGACCGGGGTGGATGAACTCATAGCTCTAGCCATTCGGGTGGACACCCGATTGCGGAGGCGGGATCAACGACAACTCCGAGAACCGCCGTTCGCCTCACAGACTCCATTACCTTCACTCACCAATAAAACTGTTTTCTCTCTTTCAGTGCCCGAGCCCATGCAGGTGGGAAGGTTCCGACTCTCACAACAGGAGAGGCAGAGACGTAAGAGAGAGGGATTGTGTTTGTACTGTGGTGGCCCCGGACATCTAGCAGCACAGTGTCCAGTAAAAGACAACGCCCGCCAGTAGGAAGGAGGTTATTGACGGGTGCCATCAAAGGACACAAATCCTCTTATTCGAGCACCCATCTTTCTGTGAGGCTGGTAATTCGGTCTTTTAATCATGACTGTGAGGCTTTGGTGGACTCTGGAGCAGAGGGGAATTTTTTGGACATTGGGTTTGCTCGGTCCCTTCAGATTCCCATGGTGGAGCTTTCTCAGCCCGTCTCTATGTTTGCACTCAATGGCCAGGCTTTACCTTCCGTCACTCACGCCACTGCACCATTAAGACTCATCACTTCGGGTCAACACACTGAGGACATTCACTTTCTCCTCACCGACACGCCCTCTGCTCCGTTAGTGCTGGGTCATCCCTGGCTGGATCTCCATAACCCTCATATCAATTGGAGTAACAATACTGTTCTGGGCTGGAGCGAATATTGTCATGCCACCTGTTTGTTGTCTGCGTGTTCTCCCGTTTTCTGTTCTGTGTTTCAGAAGGATGTCATTCGGGAGGGAAGACCTAGTCTAATCGGGCACAGGAGTAACGGTTCGATTGATGCTGACGGACGTGTTCATTAAGTCCAATGGGTCTACTTCTCTTAGCGCGCCTCATCATCCTTATTAGCCCCTATGACTGTGGCAAATAGACTTATTGCGCAGGTACAGTCTCCGCCTAAGAGCCAAGTTATATTATTCACTTTCGCATCTCTGGAGAGGGGAGCGCATGGAGAATATAGTTCGGATTCTTGGCAGCGTCTCAGATCCTCCAGCGTCTCTTCCTCTCCGGCTGCGGCTGCGGGTTCTTCGTCGTGAAATGAAGACCCTCTCTCGTCCAGTATTGATTATGCTGCTTAAACTGACATCACGGTGAAGAATACTTATGACCTTTAGCCGTTGATGTCGTCGCTTTCGAGGCGTCGCAGGAGGCGTCCTTTTTCACTAGACTTAGATCTCGCGTCAAGCGCTTATTCATTTGGTTGCGCGATGAATAGGGGGATTAAGTGGTATAACCCCCTTTTAATAGCCCCCAGAGAGGCAGCTTTGAATATCTTGTTCTTCGCCTTTGCGCCTTCCAATCCGCTCTCTTAGGGCGTTTGCCAGGCAGCTCGGTTAATGACTTTCTTGAAGAGATATGTCTAGCTCCGTTCATATTATTGACCTTGTCATGACTATACTAAATAATTTTTCCTCGTTGCTAGCATCACGAATCATGTTGCAGTCACTTCATGACGTAGTCGCTTCTAGCTGTTAGAGAATGGGCCTTTTTCAGTCAAGGATGAGAAATGCGTTTTGCGCATGCACAGCTCTGTTTTTTTGTTTGGATCTAGCATCTCGGCAAGGGGTGCGCTCATGGATTCCCAGGAAGGTTCAGGCTGTGTGAATTGGCCACCCCAGATTCCCCCGGCAAGGCCGGCTGCAGAAGGTTTCTTTCCTGTGGGCTTTTGCTGTCGAATTTCTAACCGGCGTTTTATTGGCAATTTCGAGCGCAGCTAGGGCTTGCAAGCTTCTTTGATGCACTTAAAACCTCTATCCTACCAAGACTGCTTCAGGTGGCTAGTGGGGCAGCGGACGTCTGTATTTTCCAAACTGAGAGGTTTGTTTCGTTCAGGCTGCACCATTCCTCATAGCCCCTGATCTCTTCCGAGGGCAGTTTGTGGTGGGGTATGACAGCTTCAGAGTGGGAGTTGGTGGGTACTATCGCGGCGCGTCCCGCTACGGTACGGCAAGGTGCATCTATCCTGGCGTGATTTTCTTCATCGTTTGTCCCCCCAGATGAACATAATTATGATATGGTAACTATTTGTTGGCCGTCAGTTGGCCTTAGGAGGATGCTGCATTGGTTGGAGGGTTCAGGGGTTCCTTTTGTCGTCTGGACAGATCACAAGAATCTGGAATACATCAAGTCCGCTAAAAGATTGAACTCTAGGCAGGCTCAGTGGGCTC